>JASDQU010686992.1:39636-50486 GCA_032191745.1 Picea mariana | reverse complement strand
CCCTCCCCCCTTAATTTGAAGGGGTGTGTGTGAGTCCAATCATCATTCTAAACTTCTCAATTTTTTCTCTTCCAAGCACTTTGGTGAAGATGTCTACAATTTTCTCATTTGTGGAACAATGTCTCAAGTGAATAGTCTTGGCCTCTACATGATATCAAATTAGGTGATACTTTGTGTTAATTTGTTTGGTTTGATCATGGAATCTAGGATTATTGACCAACTTGATTGCAAAAGTATTGTCCACTAGAAGAAGAGTAGAATTTACTTTCTTCTCCTGCAAATCTTCAATAATTTTTCTGACCCATACAATCTCCTTTGTCTCTTCTATAGCTGCCACATATTATGCCTCTGTTGTGGAATCTGTTGGAACCGACTGTTTGCATGATTTACACAAGAAAGATGCTAATCCAAGACTCATGAAATAGCTGGAAGTTGATACTCCATTTTCCTTATCCCGACAAAGTATGAATCAAAATATCTGATCAGGTTGAAGTCATCTATCTTAGAGTACTTGATTCCAAAATCTTGAGTTCCTTTCAAGTATTTTAGAACTCTTTTTATAGCAGACCAATGTCCTTCACAAGGCTTCTGCATGAACCTGGAAAGAATCCCAACAACACATTAAATGTTTGGTCTGGTGGTAGTAAGATAGATAATACTTCCCACAAGCTTTATATAGTTGGTAGCATCCTCAAATTCATTCCCTTATTTTGATGCGAGTTTCAAATTATGTTCCATTGGAGTAGAAATAGGATTGCACTCAGCCACGCCAAAATTTTTCAACAATTCTCCAATGCACTTATTCTGGGAGATGAATATGTACCTTGGATTTCGAATCACTTCAATGCCCAAGCAGTAGTGAATATGTCCTAAATCTTTCATCTCAAATCCTTTATTCAACTATTTCTTAATGGATGCAATGTAGCTCTCATTTTTCGCTATTATCATCAGATCATCTACATATACTAAAAGATATACAATTTTTTTCCAACTTTCTTAACAAACAAAGTTGCATCATGAAGACTGATATGATTTAAATTCAATTTTATAAGATTCTCAGTCAACTTTTCATACCATGCTCGTGATGCTTGCTTCAAGCCATATAAGGATTTTATGAGCTTGCATACCTTATTTTCTTGTCCCTTCACAAAAAATCCTTCTAGTTGAGACATGAACACATTATCTTTCAAATCTCCATTCGAAAAATAAATATTCACATCCATTTGATGAATTTTCCATCCATTATGTGCTTCCATCGAAAATAGAGTACGAATGGTATCCCATTTTGTTGTGTGGTGGAAAGTTTCCTCATAATCAACACCTTATTTCTATGCAAATCCTTTTTCCATGAGCCTTTCTTTGTGTTGGTCAAGTGAACCATCTAATATATACTTGTTCTTGAATACCCACTTGCATCTGATTGGTTTGGTTCCAAATGGAGAATCCACCAACTTCCATGTCCCATTCTTGATGAGAGAAACATATTCCTTTTGCATGGATTTTTTCCATTCATCATGAGAAGTGGCTTCTTCAAAGGAATTTGGTTCATGGTTAGTATATAAATTCAACTCACAATCATATGAAACATCCATGTCATCTACATCACCTGAGTTTGAATTATCTACATTACCTCTATCTTGTCTTGAGGACATTCTGGTTCCTATCTTTCCAACCTCATCAGAATGAACACTTTCAAGAGTTTTTGTGAGCCATTTTGGTGGACCTTTCTGAGATGGTCTAGGTTCCTTAGCTAATTGAAATGGGATTGAGTTCTAATCAAGTCTCAACTTTTCAATCCTCTCAATCACATCATCCAATTGAACTTCTGGTTCTGATGACGTGGCAGGAACTTCTTCATGAGGGTAAGATGTTTCTTTAAAAGAACATTCCAGATACTGACCCAAGATAGGGATCAACCCTTCAATAAGTGGAATCTCATCATCAAATTCATGATATGTCTTTAAACAAGTGAATTTGTCTAGATGATCAAGATGCCTCTCAACAATTTCATCTTTCTTGGAGGATTCAAGAAATATCACATCTATGGAAAGGATGAAATTCTTGTTTGTCTTATCGTAAATATGATACCCCTTTGTTAGGGATAATTTTAGTGGCTAAATTTCGTTCGTGGGCCAATTTTCCATGATTTTTCCCAAAAACGATTCTCCATTCTAAAAATGATTCACCCAAATTCTATATGATAAAATTATTTTACCTTGAAAATCGCCAAAATTTTATACAAACTATATAAAATCCTTAGAAATTTGAATATTTTTACAAAAATATCGCCAAACATTTTATAGTTGGCATATTAAGAACTAGTAAGATTCACCAAGTTTTCAACATTTTAAAATAAATTTCCATCCTTAAAATTATCCCTTCCCTTGGTGGTATTTGAGTACCCCAAGAAAATGCGCTTCTGACTCCTTGCATTAATCTTGGTTCTTTGCTCCTTAGGAATCAAGGCATAACATGTGGAACCAAAGACCCTGAGATGCCTTACTCAAGGAATGTGACAATACCACATTTCATAAGAAGTCTTGTTTTTCATAGCATGAGATGGACACCCTTTTTTTATATAAAGTGAACATAGAACTACATCAGCCCAAAACATCAATTTAACATTGTTGAAAAATATCATGAAACGAATCATATTAAGGAGTGTCCTATTCATTCGTTTGGCCACACTGTTTTGTTGGGGATTGTATGGAACTGTGATTTGATGTTTGATCCCATGTTGGAAAAGGTAGCTTTCAAATTCATTATATGTATATTCTCTTCCATTATCAGTGTGAAGAGAGACAATACAAGATTGGGAATCATTTTGAATCCATACATGAAAATTTTTAAAAGTTTCAAAAGATTGTGATTTATATCTTAGCAAGTACACCTAACACTTTTTGGTGTAATCATCAACAAAATTCATGATATGTTTGTTTCCGTTTGTAGAAGGAACATGAATAGGTCCACACAAATCATAATGAATCATTTCGTTTTTTCTATATGCTCTGGAAGTAGAATCATGAAAGGGTTGTTTGTTGTGTTTTCTAAGGTTACAAGCATCAAATTACTTCAATTTCTTAGGAATAGTAGGCAAACCAGAAATACCATTCTTTCTCAACAAACAAAGAATGTCATAATTAATATGGACAAATCTAGCATGACACAAAAGACTATATGGCATTATACATGAGTCATGATGAGAGAGGTATGAAATAGTGTGTGTATCGGTAGACATCCCATTTAGCTTCAACAGTATTCCATCTTCCATTCCCGCCATGAAAACCATGTTGTCAGAATTCTTCCTTATATAAAATTTTCCATGTTGTCAGAATTGGTGTGCTGAAGTCAAGAGCGAAAACCAATCCTGGAGTACTGAAGATCAAGCGAATGGAACGATTACAATCTGATTGAGATTCTATGGATTTGTGAGTTCGTTCTTATGCAAAACGTGTGATATCTGGAGAGATACCATCGTGAGAGGTATTAGTTTCTAGCATTTGAATGTAATACACGGAGAATGATTTTAGCCAGGCCAGGAATGTAATGCACAGAGGATGATTTTACTCACATAGAATTGGTCGGATAATATGGCAGATCGACCAAAGAATCATATGAAAAAGGAAGAGTTGGGAGAGGGCATTTTTTTATTGTATGGGGAAAATAAATGCCACGAAATAATTATGGAGTTAATAGGGCTATGATACCCTATCAAGCCAAGAGTGGGAAGAAAATTAACTCCACATTGATGTGTTTTGCATTAACCACATAGGTTCATAAATAAAAGTAAAAAAAAAATTGGTATCCCATAATAGATGACCCTTCCTATCACCTACGACTCTTCATATTTACAACTTATGTTACAATTAACACAATCACAAGGATTATGTGTCCAACAATTATAGTCACTACTGATTTGTTCCCTCTTGCATACTACTTGTGAAGAAATCATTGTCCAAAAATAACGTCTCAATGATATTGATAGTTGGTCAAAGGCTTCTCCATTGCCACTAAACATTCATTCTCATCCTCCTTCTAGTTTAATATTCTTGGAATACATACATTGTAGTTATACTATCTAGATAAGGCCCCATAAAATGGATGATATTGACAACAACCCTACTTTCTCTAGCAATCCTCATTTCACAAAAGATTAATTCTTTGATCTCCCTAAGGTAAAGAGTGAATTCATTAAAATAAGTGGTAAGGAAAGAGGATAAACTAACATAGGTCAATCAAAAAATCCAAACACCACGTTGTCCCTTAAAAATCAAGCATCATACCTAATCCCAAACCCCAACACTTCAAGCCTTGCAAATAAAACAAAATTCATAAATATAATTAAAGAATTAACTAAACATTATGAGGAGAGGAAACAAGAGGACATTCAAAATCTTGTTAGTGAAATTGAACTCCATGGAAGAGAAGAAATATAACTAAGTGTTGATTGGGAGCAAGTGTGATCCCTCCTCTTTATCCCTTCAAATCTAAAAATATCTTATGGTAAAACAAATCTCTTCCAAGTTATTATCACAATAAAATGGGAAATGAGAGATATCTTTGCAAGCATGGGCACAATATTTGAACGTGCATTTAATGTTCAATGGGATAAGTTGAAACCATGCTTAGTTGGTTCAATGAGTTTTCCCTTTATCTTATGCCACCCGTCCACTAAATCATAACTGTCCCTATCCTCATATCTTCCACTAATGTTGGTTGTGTAGAAGTTTCCATTACGCCTCCTTGTTTCTAATACTTGGATATAAGGAACGATCACATGCTTTGTAGTTGGAAAACTATCCATGTACATATAACATTCTCCAACATTCTCTACTGTAAGGGAAAATTGGTATTTCATTGATTATTTGAAGGAAACATTGTGAGAAACTCAATATCAGTATCGATTTATCAATGTTAAATCAACACAATGGTCTAAGGACATATATATTTCTTCCAAAATCTGGCAACCCAATTATCACTCAAATAAGTTATCCAAACATATAGCCATAAATTAACATCAGAGAGAGAAATCTAGGCTTTACAAAATTCAATCGATCAAAGTGAGTTTAATATCTAGAAAATCAACCTGACTATGAGGTTAGTGCCATCATGGGTAAACCCACACCAATATATATGGGAAATATTCCTCATAGAAACAAACTCATCATGGGTTTGCAATTTTGTTTCAAAGTGTTGTGAGAAAGTATAAAAAGAGAGATTGTAGGCACAATCAATGGCTCTAAAAGTCATGCTTAACCTCCATTTTAGTGTATCAACATTTTCTATACACATCTAAAAATTTTCGAGATCGAGTATATGGTTTAGTGACTTTATTTCAAGAAGTTCACAATTGCTTACTTCTAGAACTTCTATTAGATGTTCACACTTTTCCTTTTCCTTATCTCTAGACCTCTTAATGTGCAATATTGGGAACCCTGTCCCACTTATCAACATCTTAGTAAAAAATGTGAGTAACCAACAATGTTTTATTTTCCTCTTTTATGCTACTCGTGAACAAATCTTTGTCAAAAAACAATATCTGAACAATAATGATAGTTGGTCAAAGCCACTACCACTAAAGAGTCATTATTATCCTCCTTCTAGTTTAATATATAAATCCATACATTGTAGTTCTATCACCCAGAGAATGCCACATACAATGGATGATATTGACAACAACCCTACTTTCCCTAGCAGTGCTCATGTCACAAAAGATTAGTTCTTTGATCCCCTTAAGATGAGAGTGAATTCATCAAAATAAGTGGTAATAAAAGAGGGCCCACTACGATGGGTCAATCAATAAATCAAAACACTAGGGTGTCTTCTAAAAATAGAGCATCATACCCAAACCCAATCCCAAACTCCATCCCTTTAGGCCTTGCAAATAAATTAAAATTCCTAGACATAGTTGAACAATTAACCTAATAGTATGAGGAAGGAATGGTAGTAGGAGGACATCCAAAATATTGTGAATGAAATTGGAATTCATGGAAGAAAGGAAATATGATGCAAACCCCCTACCTCGGCAGGGTCTGTCGACCTCCCGGTCACTGGATCATTCTAAATCTTTGAGCTGAAACAGCTCTTTCGGTCCCTGCTAGAACCTTTACTCAAGAAATCCATAGGTCCTTTATGAAACTCCACCTGTGCATCTAAGCACCAAGCATGAGCCTCTCCTCCACGCGACCACGGGCTGTGACCACACACCTACACAAAGGTGTGTCATGATTTCACATGCCGGGACTTTGTGTTACCCCAACTCTCCTTCCTTTGAACTCTCGGGTCTCGAAATCTCGACAAGGGCCCAGTGCGTGCTAGATCCTTCCTTATCCTCCACTTATATGACCCTTCGCTATGACCTGGGGTCAATCCTTCTAAGCGTGTCGGGATTTCGCGTATCGGGAATTCCCGATGCGAATCACCTATGTTCTCCCGACTCCCAAAATTACGATGTTTCATATCTGATGGCTCAGATCCTTCCTCGATCTATGGTCCTGATTGTGTCGGGATCTCGCGTATCGGGATTTCTGGGTAGTTGTTTCCTCCACACTCCCGATTCTCGAAATTTCGAGATTCTCCCTAGACGATCAATGGTCCAGGTCTCTCCATGAATCAACGGTCAAGATTAAATTGACGATTTGCCTTTCGCGATTTTGGGGAAGTCTACACTCTCATTCTCCTGATGACCAAAACCACAAAACTGTGACCACTCTAGATCGACGACCTGGATTCAATTGTGATTTCCCGTATCAAGGAGTTGGAAAACTCTCTCCTCTGTTTTCTTAATCCACAAAATGCCAAAATTATTCCTGGGCAATCAACAGTCCCTATTCCTTTTGAATCAATGGTTAGGATCAATGCTCACTATTCCCTCCCATTCTTCTGTCTTGTTTGAGACTTAGGAGATTTCTCATAGTTTGAATATTTCAACTCTCCACTCCTTTTGGGAGTCCTATCTCTGGATCTTGTCAACACTTGCAACAAAGTGTTATCCCTTCTGATATTCTATCCTTGAAAGGATTTTGATCTCCCACACACACCTTGTGTTCTAGGGATTTCGAATAACTCAGTTCGAAGGATTTTCTTGCAAAGAAAACCTTCTCCAATAGTGAGCATTGATCCTAACCATTGGAGAANAGAGATAGGACTCCCAAAAGGAGTGGATCTTGTCAACACTTGCAACAAAGTGTTATCCCTTCTGATATTCTATCCTTGAAAGGATTTTGATCTCCCACACACACCTTGTGTTCTAGGGATTTCGAATAACTCAGTTCGAAGGATTTTCTTGCAAAGAAAACCTTCTCTCCCACCTGGCATTCTTCTGCATTGGTTCTTTGAAGCTTGTTGGATCATTGACGTTGTGCATGCCTTGCACCTGGTATGAGTTTATCTAATTCTCTCTATGATATTCTCTCTGAATCAATCCTAAACTCAGTCGATGCGCACCTTGCGTTTGAAATGCACACCTTGTATACAAGTATCAGAGGAGAAACATTTGGAACTCAGTCAGTTTCGTCACAAACTCATACAGTCAGTCCCTCAACCACTCACAGATGAAAATGAACTGTAATAAGCATACACAAAATAATATTCATTCAATCAAACATGAAATGAACACAGCCCAAGGAATTTGGGACAATTTTCTGTCTGTTCTATTCATTCATGGAAACAAAAAAAGAACATAGTGTTTCTGCTCTACTCTACTCTCATACATTATGTCTCTACTTCTACACCCCTCTTACAATACAACGAAGAAAAACCTATCTAAGGACCGGCTCCACAAGCTCTCTCGTCCTGTTATGAAATCTATCATTTCAAACTTAAAAAATCCTACCTACTTGGTCCTATTACAATAACTACCAGACATAGTTGACACTCCATGTCTGTGATTTCTTACTGTCCTTCCATACTTTACAAACAAGTTACATTTTAAAATGTTGTTTACAAAATATCTCAACAACCAATTTAAATTCTGATTTAATGCTCGATTTGAACTTCTGTCATTGCTAAGATGTCTTTCGATTGCCTCCATGTGTGCACTGTTGACTTTGAAGGCAATGCTCATGCATCATACTCCTTTGGTTAAATATTTTCATGGGCTCTTGTCCATGAGCTCCTGCACTATCTTTCCATGCTTCAAAATATCAAGTTATGTGACCCAACTTGCATCTTCCATTGGATAATCTTTCCACTTCACTAAGTACTCAGGATATGTCTTCCTCCTAATCTTCTTTCCATCCCTCTATTCAATGATTTTCTCCATCTGATTTTTTTTCTGTTGTGGGCAATTGCTCTTCCCATTGAATTTATTTCTGATCATATGATTCTCCTTCTTCACCTCTCCTGTAAGGGTACAGGTCTGCAACATTGAATATCGGAAATATCCCAGCATTTTCTGGCAACTCAATCTCATAAGAATTGGCTGCAAATTTTCTGAGAATCCTGCATGGTCCAATCTTCTTCATCTTTAATTTGTTATATGTTCCCCTTGGAAACCTCTCTTTTCTTAAATGAGCTAAAACTTCATCTCCAAATTCGAATTCAACTTCTCTTCTATTTTGATCAACTCTATTCTTGTGTTTCTAGCTGCTGTCATGTAGCTCTACTCTGACTCTGTCATGGAGTTTATGCATTTATGTTGCAAAATTATCTGCTCCAGCACTCCTGAACTCATCTTGATTCAAATATCTCAACTCTGTAATCCCTCTTGGTTGTATACCATACACAATTTCAAATGGACTTTTTCCTGTGCTCCTGTTCACTGAATTGTTGAATGCAAATTCTGCATGTGCTAGAATCTGATCCCATTGTCGACCTTGCTCAGTGACTAAACTTCTTAATAAGTTTACGAGACTTATGTTTATTACTTCATTCTGTCCATCTATCTGAGGGTGATATGTTGAACTAAAGGATAAGTTCGTCCCTAGCCTCTTCCATAGAGTCCTCCAAAAGTGTCCTACAAATTTTGTGTCTCTGTCTGAAACTATGCTCCTCGGAAATCCATGTAGTCTCACTACTTCTCTGAAAAACAAATTGGTGATGTGTATGACATCGCTTGTATTTTGGCATGATATGAAATGTGCCATTTTCAAGAATCTGTCTACCACAACAAATATGGAATCGCTCCCTTTCTGAGTTCTAGGTAATCCCAAAACAAAATCCATATTGATTACATCCCACGTCGGCCTCTCTGGAATTGGTAACAGCTAATACAAACCAGTGTTTTGTTGTCTTCCTTTTGCATACTAACAAATTCTCCATTTGTTCACAAACTTCTTGACTTCTTCTCTCATGCTCGGCTAATAGTATGAATTATTCAGCTGTGCAAATGTCCTATCGTGACCAAAGTGTCCAGCTAAACCTCCATTGTGTTTCTCTTTTAGTAGGTTGTCTCTCATTGAGCATTCTGGAATGCACAATTGGATCCCCTTGAATAGTAATCCATCCTGGATCAAATATTCAGTCCACGGGCTTCTGTCTCCCAATAAAGAATTCTCGCATGCCTCGTAAGCTTCTTTGAAATTTACATCTTCTTTATACATATCCTTGAAGTGTTCGAACCCCAAATTTTCCACTCAGTATTCTTGTACAATCAAACTCCTTCTACTCAAAGCATCTGCAACTTTGTTAGCAGTTCCAGCAATGTTTTTAATAACAAATGTAAAATTCTGCATAAATTCTACCCATTTTTCATGTTTTTGATTCAACTTTTCTTGCCTAGTAATAAATTGCAAAGAATGATTATCATTGTACAAGACAAATTCTTTAGGAATTAGATAGTGTCTCCATTTTTTCAAAGCTTGAATCACCACATAAAATTATTTGTCATATGTGGAATACTTTTGCTTGGTGTCATTTAGTTTCTCATTGAAATAAGCAACTGGATTATTGTTCTGGGTCAAGACTACTCCAATATTTAATTCACTTGTGTCACTTCTCACCTAAAATGTTTTTCCAAAATATGGTAAGACCGGAATTGGTTGCTCTATGATCTTTTCCTTCAACAGCTTGAAACTTCTTTCAGCTTCCTTTGTCCAACTGAAGGAATTTTGTTTCTTCTTCACAATGTCCAACATGGGTTCGCATATGCCACTGAAATTTCTGATGAATTTTCTATAAAAACTCGCTAACCCATGAAAACTTCTTACCTCAAATATGTTTCTCGGTGATGGCCATTCTCTGA
This sequence comes from Picea mariana, assembly GCA_032191745.1. NCBI lineage: Eukaryota > Viridiplantae > Streptophyta > Pinopsida > Pinales > Pinaceae > Picea > Picea mariana. The sequence goes on along the minus strand of JASDQU010686992.1, from coordinate 40,303 downwards.
TCGCTCTCACTTTTTCTGGGTACATCTTCAATTCATTTGAAGATATTATGAAACCCAAATATATGATCTCCTTCTTCATAACAAAACTCTTCTTCAGATTTATCATCAGTTTCTCTTGCTGCAACCTTTCCATCACTGATGTCAGATGTCTTAAGTGTTCTACCTTTGTCTTGTTGAAGATTAGTATGTCATCTAGATATACTATGAAAATTTTTCCTATGAAGTCTTTCATCACTTCATTCATCAATCTCATAAATGTTCTTGGTTCATTTTTCAACCCAAACGACATTACCAACCATTCAAACAATCCTTCATCTGACTTGAATGTTGTTTTCCATTCATCTCCCTCTCTCATTCTTATTTGATGATATTCGCTCTTCAAGTCTATCTTGGAAAAATAGCATGCTCCACTCAAACAATCCATTAAATCATCCATCCTTGGTAAATGGAATCTGTATCTAATGGTTATCTTGTTGATGGCACAGGAATCTGTACACATCCTCCATCCTCCATCTTTCTTTGGACTTAATATAGTCGGTGTAATGTCCCCAAGGCCAAGCCCAGTTGTAAGTCTGATGTATGAAATGAATCTTAAATATGTGTTATAGGCTGGTGAGCCAAGTTTGTATAAGCCGGTGGGCTTATGTGATTGTTAGGCCAGAGAGCC
>JASDQU010686992.1:16905-39536 GCA_032191745.1 Picea mariana | reverse complement strand
TGAAATTAGAAATTTCTGACTGAGATAACTTTCTCATGCAGAGTCGGTTTTGCATGCCGTTCGCGCCAGCAGGTTCGTATCGACGAGACCTATCCCGTCGTTCCAACATCAACCATTTCTGAGCAAGTTCAATTTTGAGCATTTTTATGACACTTGGTCCTGAGCTCCTGATCAGCTATTGATTTGTGTTGAGTCACTCTTTTGTTCTATCATTAAGCTTTTTCCATTACTGTCTATTGCAATAATCCATTGTAATGGATTTTTTGGGAATGAACTATGCTTGCAAATAAGTATGAGAGTCCGTATTGGATACCTAATTACCGATTATGATGTATAAGTCATGTTATGGAACAAGTACTCTATGTATGTTGGGTTGTGATCTGATAATACATGAAGGATTATTCAGGCACCAAAATGTTTTTATTATGTGTATGGATGCTTGATCTCTTTACTACACAATATGTCATGTTCTATGTAATTGATCATTGTGATACTGTTTAACAAGATTCTGTAATGTATGTGTTTATCTTTATGTTGCACAACATGGACTATCCAATTCATTTACTAGTTTAAGACTTTGTATGATGTGATCTCTCCTCATTCAAATATGGTTTTGTATTGTATTGCGCTAGATCTAATGGTGTGTCCTCATTAACTCACTGTATCATACATAATTCTCAATTGTGCTTTGGGTGAGACATCCTTCCCTAGCAGAAGGTTGAATATGCCAGTGCTACTAGACTACATCAGTATCTTTGTTGGTAACCTCTGAGAACCCCAGTCTCTAATTTTGCACCAAAAGGGTATGCTCTAAGTGAAGAGGCATAGCCCGAGAGAATTATCATTGGTGTTTCCAAGAAACCAATTGAGAACCGTCGTGGTGTCACACACCCTCATGAGGTGTTGGATCGCAATATTGGGGCAAGCATCCTATGGGAGTGTGACACCAATGATGGTAACATCCATATTTATCACTATAAGAAGTGTTTACAACTAGTGGACCATGCAATATAGTGTCTAAAACCACAACAAAATGACATATATTAAATTGGTTACCAACAATGCATTTCTTTGGTATTCATTATTTTGGTATCAAATACCAAAATTAAAGTGACCGCTGATGTTAAATAATATTATAAGTAAATAATTTACTTTTTTGGTATCTAATCAATTTGGTAGTTATGATATTTATTATTTTATCTTCAAAAAGGGGATGGGGATATCAACCTTTTCCATTCTCTGGTATTCAATTACTCTTCTTCCACTAGTGTTAGTTAGCTCTCTAGAGGTGTCCGTTGCTCTTCCTTATTTATAATACTCAGACATAAGGAAATATCACATCCTTTGTAGTTGGAAAACTATCCATGTACACATAATATTATCATCCACAAGGGAAAATTGGTATTCCAATGATTAACTAAAGGAAGGATTACGAGAAACTCAATATGAATATTGACTTGTCATTACCAAATCAACATAGTGGTCTAAGGAAATTGTATCAAGTACATATTTCATTCAAAATCCAACATCCAAACTAGATCAGTCAAACAAGTTATCCAAACATGTAGCCATAAATTAATATCGGAGAGAGTAGTCTAGGATTTACAAAATTCAATGGATCACATTGAGTACAATATCCAACAAGTCAACCCTATTAAGGTGTTAGTGTCATCAACAATAAACCCACAACTACCGATATGGGAAACATTACTCATAGAAACAAACTCATCATGTGTTTTTGTAGTTTTGTTTCAAAACGATATTAGAAAGTATAAAAGAGACATGGTGAGCACATTGAATGGCTCTAAAAGTCATTCTCAACCTCAATTTTAGTGTATGATCATTTTCTATATCCATCTAAAATTATTATAGATTGAGTATATGGTAATCTCTACCTTTGTTGTTGCATAACAAATCTTAGTGACTTTGTTTCAATATGTTCACAATTTCTTATTTCGATTACCTCTATTAGGTGTTCACAATTGCTTATTGCCAGGCCAAAAGTGGGCAGAAAAGTAACTCCACATTTATGTGTTTTGCATTAACCATATAGGTGCATAAATACAAGTAAAATGGTTGTTCTTCTTTCATAACGGATGACCCTTCCTATCACCTACGACCGTTCCTATTTCCATATTATGCTACAAGTAACACAGTCACAAGGATTACATTTCCAACATTCCCCCTCCCCCCTTAATTTGAAGGGGTGTGTGTGAGTCCAAGCATCATTATGAACTTCTCCAATTTTTCTCTTCCAAGCATTTTGGTGAAGATGTCCGCAATTTTCTCATTGTGGAACAATGTCTGAAGTGAATAGTCTTGGCCTCTACATGATATCAACTTAGGTGATACTTTGTGTTAATTTGTTTGGTTCAATCATGGAATCTAGGATTCTTGGCCAACTTGATTGCAAAAGTATTGTCAAATAGAAGAAGAGTATAATTTACTTGTTTCTCCTACAAATCTTCAAGTATTTTTCTGAGCCAAACAATCTCCTTTGTCTCTTATGCAGTTGCCACACGTTATGCCTCTGTTGGGGAATCTCTAGGAGAAAGATGCTAATGCAAGACTCATGATATAGTTGGAAGTTGATACTCCATTTTCCTTATCTCCGACAAAGTCTGAATCAGAATATTTGATCAGGTTGAAGTCATCTATCTTAGAGTACTTAAGTCCAAAATCTTGAGTTCCTTTCAAGTATTTTAGAACTCTTTTTACAGCAGACCAATGTCCTTCACAATGATTTTGCATGAACTTGGAAAGAATCCCAACAAAAAAATGAAATTTTTGGTCTGGTGGTAGTAAGATAGATAAGACCTCCAACAAACTTTATATAGTTGGTTTCATCCTCAAATTCATTCCCTTATTTTGATGTGATTTTCAAATTATGTTCCATTGGAGTAGAAACGGGATTGCACTCAACCACGCCAAACAATTTCAACAATTCTCCAATGTACTTCTTCTGGGAGACGAATATGTACCTTGGATTTTGAATCACTTCAATGCCCAAGTAGTAGTGAATATGTCCTATGTATCTCATCTGAAAGCATTTATTCAACTATTTCTTAATGGATGCAATGTTGCTCTCATTTTTCACTATTATCATCAAATCATCTACATAAACTACAAGATATACAATTGTTTTTCCAACTTTCTTGACAAACAAAGTTGCATCATCAAGACTGAAATGATTGAAATTCAATTTTAGAATATGCTCAGTTAACTTTTCATACCATGCTCTTGGTACTTGTTTCAAGCCATATAAGGATTTGATGAACTTGCATAACTTATGTTCTTGTCCCTTCACAAAAAATTCTTCTGGTTCAGACATAAACACATTATCTTTCAAGTCTCCATTCAAAAAAGCAATCTTCACATCCATTTGATGAATTTTCCATCCATTATGTGCTTTCATGAAAAATAGAGTACAAATGGTAACCCATTTTGTTGTGTGGGGCAAAGTTTCCTAGTAATCAACACCTTCTTTCTATGCAAATCCTTTTTCCATGAGCCTGTCTTTGTGCTTGTCAAGTGATCCATCTAATCTATACTTTTTCTTGAATACCCACTTGCATCCGATTGGTTTTGTTCCAAATGGAGGAGCCACCAACTTCCACGTCCCATTCCTGATGAGAGCATCATATTCCTTTTACATGGATTTTTTCCATTCATCATTAGAAGTGGCTTCTTCAAAGGAATTTGGTTCATGGTTAGTAGATAAATTCAACTCACAATCATATGAAACATCCATGTCATATACATCACCTAAGTTTGAATTATCTACATTACCTCTATCTTGTCTTGAGGACATTCTGGTTCCTATCTTTCCAACCTCATCAGAATGAACACTTTCAAGTGTTTTTGTGAGACATTTTGGTGGACCTTTCTGAGATGGTCCAGGTTCCTTAGCTGATTGAAATCAGGTTGAGTTCTCATCAAGTCTCATTTTTTCAATCACATCATCCAATTGAACTTTCGGTTCTGATGAAGTGGAAGGAAATTCTTCATGAGGGGAAGATGTTGCTTTAAAAAAACATTCCAGAGATTGACCCAAGATAAGGATCACCCCTTCAAAATGTGGAATCTCATCATCAAATTCATGATATGTAATTACACAAGTGAATTTGTCTAGATGATCAAGCTTCCTCTCAACAATTTCATCTTTCTTGGAGGATTCAAGAAAGATCACATCTATGGAAAGGATAAATTTTGTGTTTGTCTCATTGTAACACACCTAGCCAGCCATAGGTTGGGTACGCTACCTGCAAGACCTCCCTGAACTTCTTTCTCTTTTTGATACCTTCTTTAGTTATTAAGGATGAATAAGAGAATAGATTTAATCACATGGAGTGCAATATCCAACAGCATGTGTAATCTAGAGATTATGTTAAACGATAATTAAATATACATAGCAGAAATACATCCATACACATGTAGATGATAATTAAATTACACATCGAAAATGAATTCATACACAGATAGTAATATCACGATAGAGAGAACTTATATTTATGAAAGATGACACTGACTGGATGCAGACCAAGAACGTTCCACCCAACCGTAGACACCGCTGCTCCAAATCTCAATAGCAGTGTGACCCCTGAGCCAGGGATATGAATCCACAAGGATAGTTCCAGAGTGTAATTAGGTTCCCAAACCAGTCATCTCTCAGGCTCTCACAGGTTTCCCGACACCCACAACAATCCAAGTACCCATCTCTCTTCTACCCATCTTGTTACACCCGAGAGAATGGACCTCCACCCTTATCTTCCACGCAGTCCCTCAGGCAGTCCTTCTACTTCCTGTCAGGGCTTCCATCACAGCTGGTCCAGAATATCAATGCTATAACTCTCAGGACTCACAGTTTTGAGAAGAATAGGGCACAGGCCAATGCATTTCAGACATGCAGGCCCCAGGTCATGGCTGGATCACACCAGTGACCACTACAACCAACTATCTTGTGGCTAGTTCTTCAGCAACTCCATTTCCTTTCACTTTTCCCACCAAGACTCAGGTGAGGATGGGTTGATGAATGGGTGAGGGAGTGCATGGATGGGAGTGTGTGAGGAAGGAACGGGTGAGTGAACGGGAAAATGACGAACAAGTCATCAATCGAACCCCCCCATCGGACCAGAGGCGGGTTTAAGTAATCTCGTGGGGAAAACAAGAACCTCCTGGCCTTCCCCAAGAAGTTCACGTAACTGATCCCCTCCCTTAGACAAAAAGGGTAATAAGAAAATAGAAATAACACTTAGTCCCTCAAGCTCCCTCTCTTGTGGAATCATATCCCCCTATAACTCTAGTCCTTGTCTATCTAGCAGCCAGCGATGGGTTTATTATTAATAATGATAAAACATTACATGTCTTGGGCACACTAGCCTTTTAATAATTGTTTGGGCACTTTGGCCTCTCAACATTGTAACAATACATTATTTAAAATGACGGTTCGAAACTTGGGTTGTTACATCCCCTCCCCCTTATTTTAGCATTGTCCTCAGTGCATATACAAAACAAAGATCAAAATCTCAAANGACATGTCTTGGGCACACTAGCCTTTTAATAATTGTTTGGGCACTTTGGCCTCTCAACATTGTAACAATACATTATTTAAAATGACGGTTCGAAACTTGGGTTGTTACATCCCCTCCCCCTTATTTTAGCATTGTCCTCAGTGCATATACAAAACAAAGATCAAAATCTCAAATTTATTCAAAAATTCGTGGGTACTCTAACCGCATGGCATCTTCACGATCCCAGTTAGCATCTTCAGGACCGTAGCAATTCCACTGAAGTTTTACCAGCTCTATAACTCGATTCTGGAGCATTTTTACCTTTCTGTCCAATACCCGTACTGGTTGAACCTGAAAGTCTCCCTCTGTCTCTACCTAAATCAGATGCCAATCAATAACATGGTTAGGATCATGTACATATTTATTTAGTAAAGATACATGAAATACATTATGCACATTCATGGAAGCAGGCAATGCAAGCATGTATGCAACTGGCCCTATTTTGTCCAATATTTCAAATGGACCATAGAATCTGGCTGCCAACTTTGTACAACTACCTAATTTCAATGAGATTTTCTTGGGCTTCACTTTCAAAAGGACATGCTCCCAAACTTTAAATTCTCTAGATGTCATATTCTTGTCTGCATAAACCTTCTTTCTATCCTGAGCTGCCTTTAAATTCTGCTTAATCTTGACCACCTGGTCTTCCATGTCCTTGAGAAACTCCGACCCAAGTACCACTCTGTCTGTTGGGTTGTCCCAACTCACTGGAGTAGTGCATTTCCTACCATACAAGGCTTCAAATGGGCTCATTCTCAATGAATCTTGATACGCATTGTTATATGCAAACTCAACCAAGTGTAAGTAATCTTCCCACTTAGATGGCTTATCCATCACATACATTCTCAGCATGTCTTCAATTATTCGATTGACCCTCTCTGTTTTCCCATCTATCTTGCGATGATATGTTGTGCTAAAGTTTATATTTTTGCCAAATCCTTTAAACAATCCCCTCCAGAAATTGGAGTTAAACTTTGTATCCCTGTCTGAGACAATTGTCCTAGGTATCCCATGCAACCTAGCAATTTCCTTCGTGAAAATTTCTGCAATATTAGTCGTTGTATGCATTGTCTTCACAGGAACAAAATGAGCATCCTTTGTTAATTTGTCAACCACCACCATGATTGAATCATGTTGCTTATTTGTTCTGGGTAATCATGTGATAAAATCCATGGTGATCACTTCCCATTTATTCTCTGGAATTGGCAATGGTTGCAACAAACCTATCGGTTGCCTATGCTTAACCTTCACCTTCTGACATTCCATACATCGAGCGGTGTAATCAGCGACATCCTTCTTCATTCCCGGCCAAAAGAACTGGCTTCTTACTACTGTAATTGTTTTCTGGTAACCGGGATGTCCAACATAAGGAACATCATGCATTTCCTTCAGTACCAAATTCCTCAGTTCTTCAGAAATAGGAACATAGATTCTATTTTTATGCATGAGTAATCCATCTTCCTTTATCTCATACTCCTTTATTTTTTGTTGTATATTTCCTTGCTGTAAGTTTTCCTTTACCTATAGGTAATGTTGATCTGTAACAAGACCATCTAAAATTCTACTCTTCAAGTCTGACTGATGCCTACTGACAGCAATAGCATGCATGAGCTACACTCTCCTACTAAGTGCATCAACAACTTTATTCTCCTTTCCCTTGATATGCTTGATATCAAAGTCATACTCACTTAAAAATTCTAGCCATCTCGTTTTCCTGGCATTGAAGGTCGGTTGTTCAAAAAGATACTTCAGACCAATGTGTTATGTTCTTAATTCGAATTTCTTTCCCATGAGATAATGCCTCCACATCCTCAAGGCGTGAACAATGGCAACAAGTTCCAAGTCATGCATGGCATAGTTCCTCTCATGTTCCTTAATATTTCTGGACTCATATCCCATGACATGTCCTTTTTGCATGAGGACTCCCCCAAGTCTTTCCTTACAAGCATCTTTACATACCACAAAACTTTCATTTGGGTCAGAAATCTTTAATACAGGTGCACTAGTAAGTAATTCCTTCAACAGATTAAAATTATTTTCACACTTGAGTGTCCATTCAAATTTAGTTCCCTTCTTTTGCAAAGAAGTGATGGGATGAGAAATCTTAGAGAACCCTACTATGAACCTTTTGTAGTCTCCAGCTAATCCCATAAAAGATCTGATGTCTGACACATTTCTGGGTGTTATCCATCCTCTAATGGCTTTGATCTTCTCTGGATCTACTGTTATACCCTACTCTGAAATAATGTGTCCCAACTAATGGATCTGCTTTTGATATAAAGAAAACTTACTCAACTTGGCATACAACTGATGTTCTCTCAGTACTTGCAATACCAATCTTAAGTGATGTTCATGCTCCTCTTCCGACTTAGAATAGATATGTATGTCATCCAGGAACATTATGACAAACTTATCAAAATAATTTATGAATATGCCATTCATTAAGCACATGAAGACATTTGGTGCATTGGTCAATCCAAATGGCACCACTACAAATTCATAATGACCATATCTAGTCCTAAAGGTTGTCTTATGAATGTCTTCTTCCTTGATTTTTACCTAATGGTATCCTGCCCTCAGGTCAATCTTTGAAAATATATTTTCTCCTCTTAGCTGATCAAAGAGGTCATCAATTCGGGGTAGAGGATATTTGTTCTTTATAGTGTACTTGTTCAGTTGTCGGAAGTCAATACACAGCCTCAAGGTTCCATCCTTCTTTTTGACAAAAAGTATTGGTTCTCCCCAAGGTGAAACACTTGGACATATGTACCCTTTCTTAAACAACTCCTCCAACTGCACTTGTAATTATTTTAACTCTGGTGTGCTCATTCTGTAAGGTGTTTTTGACACCTGGGAAACTTTTGGTACTAAATCAATTGAGAAATCTATCTCCCTTCTTGGTGGCAATCCGGGTATTTCTTGGAATACATCTTCAAATTCCTATAGTACCGAGAACTCTTCAAGGCTTGGCCCCTTTGTATCAACTGGCTCTTCCACATGAGTTGCATACAGTTGACATCCTTTTCTGAAACATCTTTTCAGTTGTAAGGCTGAAATCTCTCTTATAGAGATGGGTCTTGGAACTCCTTTCACAGTGCATTGTTTTCCATTTTCATCAAGACATGTAAATTTCTTGCTGTGACAATCTAGGACAGCACGATGCTTTTCCAACCAATCCATCCCAATCAAAACATCATAAGACCCCAACGATATGATATTTAGATCAGTACTAGTATTCACGCCATTAAGACTTATGGAACAGCTTCTGACCATATCATGGATTCTTCTTTTGGTTCCAGTGGCTAACTAAACCAAACTTGCTTTTCCAAGTTTACTTTTCTTCAAATGTAATCTATCCACTATCTTAGGATCAATGTAACAATGACTTTCTCTTAAATCAATCAAAATAGAAACAAGCGGATTTATGATCTTACCTTCCACCTTGATCATATTGGATTGGTACTCCACTTGTCAATCATTTAAAGTTGCATAGATTCTTCCCATATCTCCGACTGTTGTAGCCTCTTAGATGTTGTGCACAGTATTCACTCTTTCCTTTTTGTGTGGGAAATCCTTGTACAGGTGATATTCCTTGCATCCCCAACATTGGAATGGTGGTCTTCCCCTTTTCCCCAAGGAATCTTCCTTCTTGAAATCCCTCTTAGCATACTGATCTTGATTAGTTCTATTAGGTTCATTCCTATTGAAGGGAGGTTTGAATCCCTTCCTCCTCTGACTAGACTTCGCATTCTTCTTTTCCTTCCAAGATTTATGTAGGGAATCTCTTCCCTGACCTTGCTCATACAGGTATTTAGCCTTCCCGATAGCTTCAGTCAAGGTCTTAGGTTCATCATACTTGATCTTTTCCTTATAAAAGGATGGAAATCCACTTAGAAATCTATGTATTTTCACTTTCTCATCACCAATGAACCTAACGTACTTCAACAATCCCAAGAAATTATTCTCGTACTTTTCCATAGTCATGCTTCCCAATCTAAGTTCAAAGAAATCCTGCATTTTCTTGTCATATAAATTCTCTGAGAGGTACTCCTTCTGGAAGTACTTTTTGAACTGTTTCCAAGTGATCCTACTTTCATCAACATGTTCCACTTGCTTCAATTGGTCCCACGACATTGCATCTTTCTCGTGTAAATGGTAGGTGGAAATCCTGGCTTCCAGATTTGATGAATAGTTATGCAACTAAAAACATCTCATGAGCCCAAGAAACCACATTTCAAAATCATCTTCCCTTTCTCTTTCACCCATAAAGGAAGGTGGCTTGAGCTTCCTCGGCTCTCCTTGAAAACTATCTACCTCTTGTTTCCTTCTTTGGTGTCTAACAGGAGACACCTTTGGACTGCTTACGGAATCATTCTATGCCTAAAAATTTCTTTCTGAGTAAGGAGGTGAGTGGTGTCCGTGAGATCTGCTAGCACTTCTAGAATAACCATCTCTTCCAAGATCCTCTCTTCTTTCATGGAACCTGCCTTCTTCCTCTTGTCTTGAGTTTGATCCCTTATTCATTTGCCTCTACAACTGATTTAAGCTCTACAACACTCAAGCATCTATCTGAATTTTCTCTCTCATTAGTCTCTTGTTGTCTTCTTTGTAGCTTTGCACTTCCATCTTTAGGCTTCTTACCATTTCTATCAGTGTTTCTTGATCTCCTTTTTCCTTGCGTCCATTGGACTCTGTCTCTGCATTACCAACTCGGGTATTTTGGCCTTCGGTCTCCTTTTCATGAATGGAGGCTCCCTCACCTTCTTCCATTTCCTCAATATGCATCCTGAGCTGATTAGCTTAAGCCTCTTAATTCTGCAAAATGTGAAAGCAACCATTTTGTTAGAGTTATGCGTATGATAGAAAAAAAAATTCCAAACCATGCTACAGGTCTCTTTCTTGTTTTTGTTCATGGATACTATATCCCCATTCTCCGAAAATAACAATGTCTTGTTATCCTTGGCTGATGCATATTTTCACCCTGCGCAGGTGCTTCCTTCAAACCACTTCCACAGGTGATCATGACTAGAAACCGCGGCTAAATTCTTCCTTGGAACTTCTCTGTCTCGAGGACAACCAATTTGGCCCTTAGCCTTCCTTCCTCAGCTCTCTATCTGCATATGACCAAGGCCATGACCCTGCCCTTAGCTAAAAAGTGTTTTTCCAGAGCTTTGGAATTTTAGAGATTTTAGCCAGGACCAGATCAACGGTCCTTGTCCTCTTTCGCGATCGACGATCGAGATCCACTTCAGGACTCCATGCTTCGGGAGTCTCAAATTTTATCCCTTGCCTCCTCCCGAAATGCCCTTACTCAGAATGCCTGATCTGTCGGCAAGTGTCCTCCCACAGATCAGTGGTTTTGAATCATTTCGGTGCTTCGGGCTTCGGAAGTTTCAAACTTCCCTCTTGCATTTTCTCCCGGAGTGGTTTCACCCGCAGTCGAAGATCCTTCGACGCGTGTCCTCTGGAATTGATGCTCGATATATACTTCGACCTTCAGGCCTTTGGGAGTTTTCGACCCAATGCAACCTGTCACATTCTTCCCTTCTGGAGTGCCTGGTCTTCCGGACTGCACGATTAGTCGCCACGTGGTGAAACACTGGAAGCAGACATGCGGCGCAATCAGGAGGGTGACACGTGTCATGTTCTAATTGACTTTTCCATGTTCCAAATGCCCAAAACTTAATGACACATGGCACACATCCCATGTGTCCACATCATCCCAGGTGACATCATCGTGCCTCATCACTTCGACTCTTCATGCTTCGGGGTTTCGGGAGTTTTTAAACTAGCACACTTTCGATTCTCCCGAACTATGAATTCCCGAACTGGCCCATCTGTCGCCATGTGTCCTCATGGATTGGATGACCAAGATTAACTTTGGGTCTTCACCCGGAGTCCACGAATTTTCTCCACGTGTCTTCCTCAATCTGACGGCTATGATTTCTTTGAGCTCCAGACTTCGAAGATCTCAAATTTCAACCTTTTTCCTTGAAAATGTTTTTATCTGAAGCTCGCGATATTCTTACACATGTCCCCTACGGATCGACGACCATGATTCCTTTGGGACTCCGGACTCCAGAAATCTCAAATTTCAAACTTATTTGGCCCCACTAGATTTTATCCGAGGTCATGGATCTGGTGACGCGTGGCTCTTGGCAGATCAATGGATGAGATATTCTCGAATGATCGGACGGTCAATATTTACTCCGGCTCTTCAAGATTTGGGAGTCTCAAATATCAACTGAAACCTTTCGAACAGATTCTTCCGGAGTTACTAATATGTTGACACGTAACCTCTTTGTGATCGACGATCAGGATCTACTTTAGATATCTGACAGTCGACGTTTTACTTCGGGTCTCCGGCTCTCGGGGTTTCGGGAGTTTCAAAACTCAACTTCTCCTCACTCGCTCTTTCCCAAAGTTCTTTCATCCAAAGCACACGATCGATTGGCGTGTTTCCTCCTATGGATTGACAGTCCCCAGCTACTTTGGTTATTCAGAGTTTCGAGGTTCAAGCCCTAACCTATCACATCACTACGTTTTTTTCAATTTGCAGGGGCATGCATCAGCGGTTTGGAGTAAGTCTCTTTTTGCCCTGTAATTCTCCTGATGCTGACATGTAACCCCTCAGGGAAACCGTGGTTTGGATTGCGGGACCGCCTTGGGAAATTATTTCCCATGCAACTCGGTTCCCTGCAATGCCTGTTGGTCGTTTATCTCTCTCTCCAATGGGATCCGACGGTCGCGACCTTTAACCTTGCTTCCTTTTCATCGGACAACCCCTGTTTTCCTATCCTCCGATCCAAAAATCCTAGATCTCCCCGATCCTACGATGGTGATCGCTCCTGAATTAAAAAGGAATGGTCACGATCCTTCGAACCCTCATAGAGGTTCTATGACGTTTCGTCTCCTGCGTAGCTTCTGCAATGCCATTCCTCTTGAGCTTTTCAAATTCACGGTCAGAGTTTGATCTCGACCACGAGATTTTGATCAACAGACCCGGCCCACACCGGCCCGGTGTTTCAACCAGAAGCTTTCATACTAATTTGTAACATACCCAACCAGCCACGGGTCGGGTACGCTACCTGCAAGCCCGCCCTCGGACTTCTTTCTCTTTCTGATACCTTCTTTAGTTATTAAGGATGAATAAGAGGACAGATTTAATCACATTCAGTGTAATATCCAACAAGCATGCGTAATCTAGAGATTATGTTAAACGATAATTAAGTATACACATCGGAAATACATTCATACACATGTAGATGATAATTAAATTACACAGCGAAAATACATTCATACACAGATAGTAATATCACGATAGAGAGCACTTAGCTTTATGAAATATGACACCGATTGGCTACAGACCAAGGACGTTCCACCCAACTGTAGACACCACTGCTCCAAATCTCAATAGTAGTATCACCCCCGAGCCAAGGCTATGAAAACACAAGGACGGTTCCAGAGTATAATTGGGTTCCCAAACCAGTCATCTCTCAGGCTCTCATAGGTTTCCCGACACCCACAACAATCCAAGTACCTAGCCTATGCCACCCGAGAGAATGGACCTCCACCCTTCTCTGCCATGCAATCCCTTAGGCAGTCCTTCTCCTTCCTGCCAGGTCTTCTATCACAGCTGGTCTAGAATCTCAATGCTGGAACTCTCAGGACTCACAGTTGTGATAAAAATAAGGCATAGGCCAATGCATTTCAGACATGCAGGCCCCAGGTCATGGCTGGATCACACCAGCGACCACTACAGCCAACTATCCCGTGGCTAGTTCTTCAGCAGCTCTGTTTCCTTTCTCTTTTCCCACCAAGACGCAAGTGAGGATGGGTTGATGAATGGGTCAGGGAGTGCATGGATGGGAGTGTGTGAGGAAGGAACGGGTGAGTGAATGGGAAAACGATGAACAAGTCATCAGTCGAACCCCCCCATCGAACCAGAGGTGGGTTTAAGTAACCTCGTGGGGAAAAAAAGAACCTCTTGTCCTTCCCCAAGAAGTTCACGTAATTGATCCCCTCCCTTAGACAAAAAGGTTAATAATGAAATGGGAATAACACTTAGTTCGTCAAGCTCCCTCTCTTGTGGAATCATAGCCCCCTATAACTCTAGTCCTTGTCCGTCTAGTAGCCAACGATGGATTTATTATTAATAATGATAAAGCATTACATGTCTTGGGCACACTAGCCTTTTAATAATTGTTTGGGAACTTTGGCCTCTCAGCATTGTAACAATACATTATTTAAAATGAGGGTTTCAAACTTGGGGTGTTACCCTCATCGTAAAGATGATACCCCTTTGTTAGGGATAATTTTAGGGGCTAAATTTCGTCTGTGGGCCAATTTTCCATGATTTTTCCCAAAAAAAGATTCTCCATTCTAAAACTGATTCACCCAAATTCTATATGATAAAATTATTTTACCTTAAAAATCGCCAAAATTTTATACAAACTATATAAAATCCTTAGAAATTTGAATATTTTTACAAAAATATCGCCAAACTTTTTATAGTTGGCATATTAAGAACTAGTAAGATTCACCAATGTTTCAACATTTTAAAATAAATTTCCATCCTTAAAATTATATGTTCCCATGGTGTTATTTGAGTACCCCAAGAAGATGTGTTTCTGACTCCTTGCACTAAGCTTGGTTCTTTGCTCCTTAGGAATCAAGGCATAACATGTGGAAACAAAGACCCTGAGATGCCTCATTGAAGGAATGTGACCATACCACATTTCATTAGAAGTCTTGTTTTTAAGAGCATGAGATGGACACCCATTTTTGACATAAAGTGCACGTAGAACTACACCAACACAAAACATCAATTTAACATTCTTGAAAAACATCGTGGAACGAACCATATTTAGGAGTGTCCTGTTCATTCGTTCGACCACACTGTTTTGTTGGGGATTGTATGGAACTGTGGTTTGATGTTTGATCCCATGTTGGAAAAGGTAGCTCTCAAATTAATTATATGGATATTCTCTTCCATTATCAGTGTGAATAGACCCAATACGAGATTGGGCATCATTTTGATTCCATACATGAAAAAATTTAAAAGTTTCAAAAGCTTGTGATTTATATTTCAGCAAGTACACCGAACACATTCTGGTGTAATCATCAACAAAATTCATGATATGTTTGTTTCCATTTGTAGAAGGAACATGAATAAGGCCACACAAATCATAATGAATCATTTCATTTTTTCTACATGCTCTGGAAGTAGAATCCTGAAAGGGTTGTTTGTTGTGTTTTCTAAGGATACAAGCATCACATTGCTCCAATTTCCTAGGAATAGTAGGAAAACCAGAAACACCATTCTTTCTCAACAAACAAAGAATGTCATAATTAATATGGACAAATATAACATTCCACAAAAGACTATATGGCATTATACCCGATTCATGATGAAAGAGGTATGAAATAGTGTGTGTATTAGTAGATGTCCCATTCAGCTTCAACATTATTCCATCTTCCATTCCCGTCATGACAACCATGTTGTCAGAATTCTTCCGTATATCAACTTTTCCATTGATCATATGAACGGAGTGGCCTTGTTGTCTGATGTACACAAGGGACAACAAGTTTATGTGTATCTTTGGAAGGTAGAGTACATTGTGTAGAAGAAAATCTAGGAGTCCATGCAACTTAATCTTGATGGTGCCCATTCCCAAAGGCTTAATAATTGATCTATCTACAAAGTACAATATGCCATCTACATTTTCAGCGAATTACTTGAAGAAATGTCATCGAAATTTCATGTGGGAGGCCACGCCTGTGTCAAGAATCCATGCATCTCTCCAAAAATAAAATGAAGTATTAAATAGATCTTCAGTTACTCCTATATTGCAATAGGAAAAAACATAATGAACAGGTTCTTTACCTTCCGCTGATTTTTAATTTGTACCCCTGTCGTCTTTGATATTATCCCATGGAACTCTGCAATCAGTCACTTCATGTGACCCATTCATTCTGTAGCGAGTACAATGAAGGTCATATTTTTGACAAGTATTATGCCAACCCCCTTTGCCTCAGAGCTTCTTCTTTTTTCATCATTTCTTATTGCCTTCATGTTGTCCATTAAATGAAGTGTTTCCAAAACCCATGTAAAGAGAATAGATGGGAGAAAATTCAAATATTGGGATTCAAACTATGTGTAATCAAAGAAGCATGTTTGCACAAAGAACACACCAGCACTACCAACAAAAACAATTGGGCCAGAAAAAAGTTTCTTATCCTCTTTCTTTATTGGAGAATTTATGCATACTGGAGTTACAAAAAAAATCAATTACAAATGTTTGTGATCAAGAAGTCGTGATACCAGTGTGAGGTCATGAAGAAAACTAACTGGTGAGACAAACATTGCCTATAATACTGTTGAGTGGACCTCACTACATAGGTGTGAATCCTGGGTGTAAATAGTAGGTGCAAATCCTTAATAACCGCTTTTGGCGACTTGAAAATGGAGAACACATGGCCATCATCTAACAAAGGTCTTCTTTTGAAAACAATAAGATTGAAAAAAAATACCCATAACTTCAGACATCCATTCCCAACAATTCCAGATGAGTAATAAAAGGTTGAGTCGATTCCAACTATTTCAGACGGGTGCATAGGTTTTTCTTGGTTGATTATGAACACGGGAAAGAAGAAGCTATGACGGGTATACAACAGACTGCAATTAAAACTATAGAAAGTCAATAACCAGCTAGACTTAAAGAGTCACAACGAGCAGCTAGACTTTGACTCAATGAAATGGTCTGCTAAATTCGATGGAGAACAACGGTCCTAAAGTATTGAAGATCATGCAAATGGAATGATTATACTCTGATTGAGATTATAGGGTTTCTATGAGATCATTTTGATGCAAAATGTGAGAGATCTGGAGATATACCAATGTTAGATGTATTAATTTGCATCATTTGTGTTATCATTGAAATATCATCTGCAACATTGCACGCAAATGGTTAAGGAAACACAGCGATGCCAACAACAATTAGTTCACCTACAACACTGAAATGCATTCAAAAGGAAAAAAACTATACAATTGGGTCAAAAATTTACATGCGCAGATTCACCAAAGGAAGTATGTGCACAGTGTGCAGTGTGCGAGGGACAACAAATCCCTCAGCGTGCACATTGCACCAAGTGCATGACTGTGTACGAGAAAATCCATGCACTTCTATGAACGATGCATTTATGAATCTTGTTGGCCCCTCAACCACTTATGGACTAGCTCCCAACACAATTTGAACCACATATTTGAGCGAAATCTGAATGGGGGGCTAGTCAAGGACTAGAGGGTGCCCTAAAAGGCCCCTTCTTCACACCAAGAACCAATTACATTTTTCCTTGAATAAATGTTATAAATGAGAGCCATGGGTGCACTAAGAAACCAAGATCTTCATTGTATTGTTATGTTGCAAGAATTCTCCCTTGAGAATCCTATTTTCTCTTTGGAGCCTTCAAACACCATTGCAATAGGCCATTCCACTCACCTCTTGAGGGAATAAGCATTGTTGTTTCTTCACCATTTTCCATTTTCTTACATTGTATGAAGAGCTATCCATTAGGGAACTCAAGATCCCTCCCAAGGAGGAAGAGGGAAATCATAAGTCCTCATTTTTCTCTACGGTGTTTTGCCTACTAATCTATTGATCCATTGGTAGCATTATGGTGGTCATTAGTTGATTTTCATGGTTCTAAGTTTCTCATGCTTTCTAACTTTTATTTCTTAGTTTTTTTAATTTATTTATTTGTTTATTACATGTGTTTGGCTTGTTTAACCCACTCACAAACTTATGTCTTGTCTAGTAGGTTCATCTAGACATGCAAGTGTTGTTATTTTGCTCACCCAGGTGAAAAAACCAACACAATAGATTGGCGGCCATACTGAGGAATCGATATCAAATTCCTCCCTATATGAGCTTAGAGAGCACTTAATTTTGATCATTTTGTCTTGCAAGTACCAAAACCGGCCTAGCCCAACCTGCTCAAGTCCAAATTTGGAGCCGAGGAAGGAGAATTTCGCTCGAAAATTTCTCCCCGACGCGTGACAGGAAGTGTGTGGATTTTCCTTCCCACAGACGCACACTCTATGCACTATGCACGAACCTTGACTCTTTACACTACGCATTGTGCACCCTCTGTGCGCCTGTCATAATTGAAACCCGCGCATACATT
This sequence comes from Picea mariana, assembly GCA_032191745.1. Classification (NCBI taxonomy): domain Eukaryota; kingdom Viridiplantae; phylum Streptophyta; class Pinopsida; order Pinales; family Pinaceae; genus Picea; species Picea mariana. Next base: position 21,780 of record JASDQU010686992.1, on the reverse strand, counting down.
CAGTTTCTCAAAATTGTAAGGGTCTTTTGAATGTTTTGAGGGCCCCTAGCCTTCAGATTTTCATCTTTACGCACTTTGTAAAGTAGTTGCACTCCACTTAGAGTTCTTTCCCATATGAAAGGTTAGCTAACATAGGCACTTAGGGGGTAAAAAGAACCAATATTCTCCTCTCTTTTTTTTTTTCCACCTGGATGGCTTGTTTAGCTTGTAAAATTTTAAGTTGAGATTATTTATTTCATACATAAATCACTTAAATTGGGACTAGAAACCAATTTTGACCCTTGAGTATGCTCTTCCCTCACACCCTAGTGTGATCTTGGGAATCAAAAATCATGTTAAGAGGAAGTTTCATCTCCCTTAACAAAATCTTTAGGAGACGACAAAGTCCCCCTAGGGTTCCTCTTAGTTTTTGAAATCATCCTAATAGTTTTGTAAGAGCCCATACATGCCCACATGTTGCAAACTTAGGATATTTTCTCAATTTCTTTCTTAGTATACATCACTAGGGAAGTTTAAAGATCAAAGGATCAGGCCCATACATGCCCACATGTTTGCAATCTAGGATAGTTTCAAAGATTTCTTAGTGTAAAGAACATTTAGGGAGTTTAAAGGATTTGTAAAGGACCCATATGTCCACATGCTAGTTCTTTAGGGCTTTAAATATTCCGCAAGGTTGTACCAATGACATGTAGTAATCTAGGTAACAAAGATTTGTAAGGACCACAGGAAGTCTACATGTTACAATCTCACACCTAACTTATTAATAACTTGGCACACTTTTTCACTTGCTTGCACACAAGGCCACTCCTCACACACATAATTTCTATTTTTAATAGTGGAGGTTGAAGTAGGTTTTCTCCAAAGGAATTCCAAAACGTCCCACTACTTCTTTAGAAATTATCCACACCCTTTTAATTCAAATGAGATTGGTTCACACCCTCAATATCTCATCCCACCACATCTATTTTTTTTTCTAAAAACTCACTAAGTTTTCCTCCACAGGAGGTACCAAAAGAATTTTCTTAGTCTAGGTAGGATCTCAAGGGTAGGCATCCAAATAACCCCCCGTTATTTGGTTCTCACATTTTCAAACAATAGCAGTTGAGAAATAGGAAACTTTAAAATCCTCCAATTCAAGTGTTCCTACACCATAAGGCAGGGAGATACCCGTGAAGGATCGAAGGTCGAGGTCGGATTGTTCTGCGTATCCCTCCTTGAGTCACCCAACTCTTGGAAGGGTATCCAACCTATGACCCATTTCTGAGGCCGAAAATCTAAATGTTGCACTTTGACCGAGATACCTAGTGATCAAACTTAGGACATCTACCTAGGTGAAAATTGTGGCCTACAATTGCACCTTGATCATGTTTTGTGTGTCTATTGGGAAATATCGCCATCTCTTTCGGGATATGCACCCTCTACCCCTCATTATAACTGATTATTTCAACTTTCTCTATTTCATCTTACAGTGGCTTCAGACCCCACTGTTGATTGCTATTGGAAGGCCCAGTGTTGTTTGAGAGGAAGGACGATACGTCTTTTAGGACACGAGAATTTTTTTGTTATTTGATCCCCCACGCGGACAAAATCCACCTATCCACATGTTTTCTTATTTATAGTTGATTTATGTATGATGCTCATTTGATTACATGCAATTGTGAGTTACACTATCTTGTGAAAGGACCAAAAAATTATACAAAAGATCTAGTTCATTTATTTCTCTCTTTTCACCTTCTTCACACATTCACTTTGTTAATCATTAATCATAGGGGAACCACAGAATCCCCATCATTCCAGACACTTGCAGAACCTCCCTCCTATTCTAGGAGGAATCCCTAGTCTTTCCAACTCATCGGATCAACCATCTCACACCCCTGTGAGTGCTACTATTTTGGGATCAACTTTACTTGGTTCCACTTTGCTTGGTTCTAATTCCCAAGGCCATCCATCCACTATTTGTCCTTCACAAGGAGGCGGGGCAAAAACTTCTTCTCAAGGGAGAAGTACAACCCCACCAAATCTCTCTCAAGGGTTGGGTCTGCTGGAACTCTGTAAACTTTGTTCGGTTGAGAAAACGAATGACAAAGACAACCTACAAACCAAATTTGAGGTCGGAAACTAGCCTTTCCGACCTGGAGAGGGCTCTCTCTAGAGACTTAGTCTCTGTACAGGATATGGATTTAAGCTATTGGCTAGATTTAACACTTTATACATTATTTCTGGTTCTATTGGCGAAATAAAGCAAGACCTTGGGCTATGGAGTCAATTAAAAAAACGATAGAAACAAATGACTTAGTGACTGAACTTGAGAGGATAAAGGCTAAATAAGAAACAGTCTTTCAGTTAAAAATCATTTTGTGTGGCGAGATAAAAACACATGAAGCAACTCAGAGCACCGCTGAGGATGAATTCAGAGTTCGCTTAGAAGAAACACTGTCGTCTAAATGACACAAATCTAGAGCACCACGCGGTGAATTCGAGATTCGAATCACGTTCCTATTTAGACAAAAATAAAGATATGAATATAAAGAACACAGGAAATCACATATGCAAAGAGAGAGTACAATACATGAAACTGCCATCGTTAGAATCTTTTCGTCAAATTTTCAGGACCTTTGCATTAAATTTCAATCGAGCTCGAAAGCTACATTCAATAGTCTCTGTCTACACTATTTTTTCCAATCAACCCCCTTTACATCAAAATGACCCCCTTATATAGAAAACGTACACCACATTTGCCTGTTAGAATCGAACTACCACCTCCTAGAATCATGGATCTGGTTTCTTTGAAAGAGAACAATAACTTCAACGGATTCACTAAAAATAGAAAACCCGTCTTTGTCAAATCATAATCATAACCGAAATATTCTTTAAAATCATTTAAAAATTCAACCATATGGTTGTGATGAGTCAGCATGTGCACTGTCAGACACTCTGTCACCCTTGCATAGCAAGTCTGCTACGCAACAGTAACCTACAGCAAAAATGCAACAGATGGTGCAACAGACTAGGAAAATAGGGTTCAAATATGGCATCATATCTCCCAAATAAAATTACATTTTTAAAAACTGAGAGAGGGTTTTGTAGGTAAAATCGTTATAAAGAAAAATCTCTTTTGGTTTCTTGAAATTTTTCTCCAGCTGGCCGGAATACGTGTCACAAAAACATGTCTCGGACAGGAAATCATGAAAAATGAAAAATAGGGTTGAAAGATTCCTTCGAATCTCCCAATCCGTGACACATTTTGCAAATCTGAGAGATTTTTTTATTAATTGTTTTGTTCTTGACAAAAAATTATTGGGGATTTTCAATATTCCTCTCCAGTTGGTCAGAAATTGATCTTTAAGTTTACCACTAAACCAGTCATTTACGCAACGCGTCTTGTAGCATGTGCACAGGAAAATCCTCTGCACGATAGCATCCTGTGTGCGACAACATCCTCTGCACGACAACATCCTATAAGTGACAACATCCTTTGTGCGACAACATTCTCTGCGCAACAACATCCTCTGTGTGACGACATCTTCTATGCGACATCGTCCTTTGCACAACAACATTCTCTATGCGACAATGTCCTTTGCGCAACAACATTCTCTGTGCGATAGCATCCATTTCACGACAGCTTCCTTTGCATGACATCACTCTTTGCACGACAACATTCTTTGCGCAACAGCATCCTCTATGCGGTGCGCAGTAAATTTTATAGCGCGCAGTGAATTTTGCAGTGCACAGTTGCAAATGGAAATGAGAATAATAAACGATAAAGCTTCCTTTTGAAACCGACCCTTGGATATGTTAGATGATGCTAGGAATAAACACAATATTGATGTTAACAGGCATGACTTTGAAAATTGTTGACAAACCTCTAACCTTAGCTATGAAAATCATGGTGCTAACATCTGGCTCCAATGGGGATGATATCCTTCTTGTGAGGTAGCAAAGAACAATATACCAAGTTCCTTATTCATCTGAAACCCAATGACAATCCAAGCCAAAACTACTGCTCCAAACTAAAAACTGAAAACTCATGCTGAAAAACTGGAAATTGTTGAAAGAAATGCTCGTAGTATCAAGCTTATTCGCACTCCTACCTACCCTAACTATTGAAAAAGATTCCAATCAAGTGAAATCAAAATGCCAATGCAACCATGAAAGAACTTTGTCCACTTTTTTCTTTCTTTGCACATGCTTTCTCCAAATCCAGTTTACTGATAAGTCATTCAAAAATTTATCCATAAATTCAAATCTCAGAAACTTAAAAACATTTTGACTATTTACCGCCTCCAAAAAAATGAAAATGGATCCTCAAAAGCATACATAAAACAACAATCATGTTTCACCCCTTCCACTGCATCCTTGTTTTCATGTAATTCAACCTGTTGATTACCACAAAGAGGATGAAAAATCTATTGAGACTGCTAGAAATAACAATCTTCTGAATCAGAAGACAGTGCTAGCTGAAATGAAACCCTTGGTGGCAAGCAATCCATATCTAACATTGACGTTTATTGACCATCATATTTATTTCCAAGTTGATAGTTGATCACAGGCTGCAAATATGAACTAAAATAACCTTCCATGTAATCAACAACAGGGTCATTAAAGGTATGGGAAGGTTGTTGGTCCTCTTCACTGATAATAATTTTCTCATGTAAAACAGCGTCACTGTGAATGCAGTCAGACTTCACTGCTTCCTTTGTTATCTCATGATTTACTTTTATCAATTCAAAGGAAGACAAACATAATGGAAGATAATTTTCATTGGCAAGTCCATTGATTTATTCATATTCAACATCATTCTTTGAGGATTTCTGATTTGAAACATTATAAACATTTTGCTTTAGCAATTTGAAAGAAGCAAAACACAATGGTAAT
>JASDQU010686992.1:0-16885 GCA_032191745.1 Picea mariana | reverse complement strand
TCTCATGATTTACTTTTATCAATTCAAAGGAAGACAAACATAATGGAAGATAATTTTCATTGGCAAGTCCATTGATTTATTCATATTCAACATCATTCTTTGAGGATTTCTGATTTGAAACATTATAAACATTTTGCTTTAGCAATTTGAAAGAAGCAAAACACAATGGTAATGTTATTTCACCTAATTCACAAATTTCTTCATTTTCTTCACTGTTGTCATATGCACATTTGCCTATTTATTTGGATTGTTGAAAACAATCATTTTCAGATTCAGAAAGTGCAACTGCTTGTTCTAGAGAGTCAACCTCATAGTCATCATTGTACTCATCATACCTGGGTTCACCAAAAATCTCTGTAATGTCATCAAACAGGAAAATTGAGGCAACATCTTGTTCTTCTGCAATCTGATCTACAAATTCACATTCATGGCCATCTACAAATGTATTAATAAAACAGTCAGTTTCTTTCTCATGATGGCATGGATCTAAATTTAATTCAGTATCAAGGCAATTTGGGAGAGTAGCTTGTTCTTCAATTTGATCATCATTCTTTGCAAACACATCCTCATGACATCCTTCAATAAAACTTATGACACGGTCAGCCTCCTGCATATTATGCACAATCTCTAGTTCCTCAGCTTTCAATTTCTCATCCAAAATCTGATTTTGCAGCTCCCTACATGCTTGAATATTGTCTGCAACTTCCTGAGCATTGTTGAACATCTGTTGCAAATACATAGACTTCCTCTCCATTAGAAGAAAATATAAGTCTGAATGAAAGGTTGTTACATAATGGAGCATGGCAGCAACTTCAGGAGGTTGGACTTCTTTAGGAAGTTTATAATAAAGAATAGAAAACCTCCTACTGAAATTTGAGATGGTTTCATCTTTCATTCTCCTCATGGCATAAAATTATGAAAGGAGTAGATCACATGGATTTCTCTCACCCCAAAATCTACGGAAATATTCCCTCAATTCATCCCACGAGCTAATTGACTGAGGTTGCAAATGTATGAACCATGCTTTGGCATCTCCTTGTAAGGACTGATAAAATGCCCTCATAGACATATCATCATGTTCGATCTCAAAAAGGTCCATAAAATGCTCAAAGACCTGAATATGTTTTTCAGTTGTTTGTCCATCAAGCTCTCCATCGAACCTAGGAAGATACTTATAATATTTTAGAGGAAAGTCATGAAGGATGGAAGGCAATTTAAGAGGATTGTATCTTTCTTGAATCTTGGAGGGTGCATGATTAAGAACAGAAGGTACAAGCTCAACTTTGGTTTCATTGAGCTCACAAGAATGATCATGAACATCATATCTCTCATAGGAAGGAGCTTGGTGAATATCGGTTATACAACAAGGAGGTATAGCTACAGTTTTCCATGGAGGATATACAAGGGTAGATCTTCGGGCTTCATTTGAATGCAGTAAGTGAAGAAATATTCTTTTGAAAAACTCAGGAAAGGACAATAATATATTGATAAAACAGAAAAGTACTTCTTGGACTAAACTTAATCTTGAGTACCTGATTTTTCCATACTGCTCTTCCATATCTCTGTCAACAGGTCTCATTCTTCAGTGGAGTCTTTGAATCACATTTGAAGCTTGATTGGAGTCGCCAGGTGAATGGTACAACCACCTTGTGTTTGACCTCTTTTCACCATCAGAAGTTAAATCTGATCTTTGTCGTTTTATCCCAGGGAAAATTTCACCTTTGTTCCCTGGCAATGGCGCCAAAATGTTGACACTCTATAAACTTTGTTTGGATGAGAAAACGAATGACAAAGGAAACCTACAAACCAAATTTGAGGCCGTAAACTAGCCTTTCCGACCTGGAGAGGGCTCTCTCTGGAGACTTAGTCTCTGTACAGGATATGGCTTTAAGCTATTGGCTATATTTAACACTTTATACAGTATTTCTGGTTCTATTGGAGAAAGAAAGCAAGACATTGGGCTATGGAGTCAGTTTAAGAAAATGATAGAAAAAATGACTTAGTGACTGAAGTTGAGAGGATAAAGGATAAATAAGAAACAATCTTTTAGTTAAAAATCATTGTGTGTGGAGGGAGAAAAACACATGAAGCAACGCAGAGCACTGTTGGGGATAATTCAGAGTTCACTTAGAAGAAACACAATGGTCTAAATGGCACAAATCTAGAGCACCGTGCGGTGAATTATAGATTCGAATCGCATTCCTATTTAGAAAAAAATATAGATATGAATATAAAGAATACAGGAAAGAACGTACGCAAAAAGATAGTACAATACATCAAAATTCCATCGTTAGAATCTTTTCGTCAAAGTTTCAGGACCTTTGCATTAAATTTCAATCGAGCTCAAAAGATACATTCAATAGTCTCTGTCTACACTATATTTGCCAATCAACCCCCTTTACATCAAAATGACCCCCTTATATAGAAAAATAACGCCACATTTGGATGTTAGAGTCAAACTACCACCTCCTAGAATCATGGATCTGGTTTCTTTGAAAGAGAACAATAACTTCAATGGATTCACTAAAAATAGAAAACCCAACTTTGTCAAATCATAATCGTAACCGAAATATTCTTTAAAATCATTGATCATGATAAAAATTCAACCATATGGTTGTGATGAGTCATCATGTGCACTGTTTCACACTCTGTCACCCTTGCACAACAAGTCTGCTACGCAACAGTAACCTACAGCAAAAATGCAGCAGATGGCGTAGCAGACTAGGAAAATAGGGTTCAAAGATGGCATCATATCTCCCGAATAAAATTACATTTTTCAACATTGAGAGATTTTTTTGTATTTAAGCTCATTATAAAGAAAAAACTCTCTTTGTTTCTTGAAATGCATCTCCATCTGGCCATAATACATGTCACAAAACAATGTCTCAGACATGAAATCATGAAAACTAAAAAATAGGGCTCAAAGATTCCTTCGAATCTCCCAATCTGTGACACATTTTGCAAATATGAGAGAGATTTTTATTATTTGGTTTGTCCTCGACAAAAAACTCTCGGGGATTTTCAATATTCCTCTCTAGTTGGTCATAAATTGATCTTGAAGTTTACCACTAAACCATTCATTTACGCAGTGCATCCTGTAGCCTCTGCACAGGAAAATCCTATATGCGACAACATCCTTTGTGCGACAACATTCTCTACGTGACAACGTCCCTTGCGCGACAACATTCTCTGTGTGACAACATTCTTTGCGCAGCAATGTCCTTTACATGACAATGTCCTTTGCGCGACAACATTCTCTGTGCGACAACATTCTTTGCACGACAACATTCTCTGCGTGACAGCATCCTCTACGCGGTGCGCAAAAAATTTTGCAACGCGCAGTTGCAAATGGAAATGGGAATAATAAATGATAAAGATTCCTTTTGTAACCGACCCTTGGATATGTTAGATGATGCTAGGCATAAACACAATATTGGTTTTAACAGGAATGACTTTGCAAACTGCTGACAAACCTCTAACCTTAGCTATGAAAATCATGGTGCTAACAGGGTCCACTACCTGTTCACACATTGGCTGGAACTAATCCTCCACGAAATCCCCCTATGCCATACTTAGAATCTCTCAACATTCCTGATTTGACCAAACTCACAAATGATCCCAATTCACATGACCCCACATGGCTCAATAAGCCTACCAAACTACATTCAAATATTCCAAAATTTGAAGGAAAGCTGGGGGAAGATCTCGCCAACCATGTTATGACCTTCCACTTATAGTGCTCTTTAAACAACATCATGGATGATTCCATCCTCTTGAGGTTATTTCAAAGAACCCTCATTGGTCCATCAGCGAAATGGTATGTGGACGAAAAATCAAGGTCCCATGTGACTTTTGAATCATTGGCCAAGGCCTTTTTGGCCTTTTTCAAACTACCAGTTCGTCATGACACTAGATTAGAATTGATCTTCAAGTGCAAACAAACCATAAATATCCATATTGTCGACCACATCCATGAATGGCGTCAACGACATAGTTTGTGTAAAGAAGAAAACACCAAATAACAACGCCTCGATTGGTCTCTTAAATCACTCGTCTCTGTGCTTGCCAAAGATGTAGCATCCACTTTTCCTCATTCAGAAGAGGAAGCCATCAGCAAGGCCCAATAGTTCAACCTCATCTATGCTCAATCATGTTACTTATACACAGTGTTACTTGATTCACCCAGACCCGTACCATTTGGCCAAGACAAACCTGGGATGTCTCACATTGCAGATGGGTTGATTGGTTACATGACACACCACAACCCTTACAACCAATCGTCACCTATTTATGGTGCACCTCAGTATCTACAACCATATGGAGGGTTGTCTTATTACCCTCCCCCCACTCACCAACAATCATATACTGTTGTTCCTCCTCCGCCATTAAGAGGACCCCCACTGGCGCCACTGATGCATCTGATTTCTCAACCAAATATGGGTCCACCGCCCACCCCTACATGTGACCATAATATTTGTGGAGGTACTTCAAATTCCTATACACCATATGGATCATATCCCCAAAACAATCCATATTTTCCATTTCTTGGTCCTCCACAGCTAGTTTCTCCTCCACAAGGACACTCACATGCCTACGTTAATTTTGTTCATCCATCTCCCATTCAATAGCTTCAGGATTTTGAACAGTTGAATACAGAAAATTCATCCCATCAGTCGAATAATGCCAAGAAGAAAGGGAAAAACCGAAACAATAATAATGGGGGGCCAGGATGAAATAACCCCCAACAAAACCATCCTGGTGCAGGAAACCAAAATCAGGGCAACCAGCACCCCCAAGGGGACAATAACAACAAACGACAAAAAAGAACAACAACAATCTCAGGATGAACTTCCCTTGCGCTCTCTGTGGTGAGTATTGACATTATACTCACCATTTCCCCCAAATTGCCAACTTCAAATGGATGAAAGAATCCATGAACGTGCAACGTCCTCCAGCGTTGCCTGCCCCTCAGCAGGCCCCACAATAGTACTTGCAACAGCCACCTCCAGCCGTTTTTCAAAACCCTATTCCACACCAAGGTGTGATGAATACCCAACAGGAGGTACACCCTGATCCCCCACAAATGGGGCAATATCACAACCCAGGTCCCATGCAACCTGGAAATCCGGTTGATCGCAACATCCTCCTTACCAGCAAAGAAGAAATTCTTTTGCAAACACGTGGTCGCTAGTATGACATGCCTTCTGACTCTACACCAACCACCTCAGAAGCGGCTCCAACTATCGTCGGACAACCCTTGATGATTCCACGCCCTAACACTGAACCTAACCGTCGTATACCTCATATTTTGTTACGACGGAATGTCAATAACCTTCGCGCTAGGGCAACACACAATTACAGTCTACTCAAGGACTTAGCACAATCTCCTGCAACCATGTCTGTATTGGAGGTCCTCCAAACCTATCCATATCAATGGAAATCCTTACTTTCTGCCTTGGGGGCAGTCGACCCAGTTGATACTAGACTCGTCACCTTTGATCTAGATAGTGAAGAACCACGCCTCCCTACCCTAGTAGCTTTCTAGATACCAGTTAAGATTCAGAACATCATATTTCATTGGTGTATCATCAATGCAGGTGCATCCACAGGCATCATGTCCAAAGTCGTATGGTAGAAACTTGGCTCACCAGAGCTAGTACCATGTGCCATCACCCTTAGATATTATGACGGTCAACCATCATCCCCTGAAGGGCTCTTCCAAAATGTCCCCATAGAACTTGGGGGAAAAACCATCCTCATTGACATTGAATTTAACGACGCCCCACTTGATTACAATATCTTGTTCGGACGTAGCTACATGTATGCTATGAAGGTGGTAACCTCTTCAGTGTTTCGAACAATGATGTTCCCCCACAATGGGAAAATCGTCACCATCGACCAAATTACACATTACGAGCCTAATCATTCCGCCAACATTGATAACATTCTCCCCCTTGTCTTCTCTAGCTCATATGATTATTTGGTCATCGACATGGGTCTCAGAATATTCAAGGACCCATCCTTGTTGGGGGCATATCATGGAGAACCACCCCTCCTACACCCTTCAACACAAGTGTGTGTAGTATATTCTAACGGAACAAATATCAGAGACACTACTCCTCTCACTGAGGCCGCTCCCCACATCGAAGTTCCACCAGTAGAATAAATCTTACCTCAGGAGTCCCCTGAGCACCCCTTTGCACCACTTATCCCAGNAGTCCCCCAAGCCATTTCCCAAATTCCCTTCTTTTACCCCCCACCTAGAGTCTAAGCATTCTAGGTAGCTACGACCCTTACCCTTCCTAACATGGTGCTTTCCATCCATGTATGGAATCTTCATCCACCCGTGATGGTTCCTCAACCATCTCTCCCTCCTCGGACAAAGGGAATACCGATGAAAATCCCATTACAGGCTCCTGCCACACCACCGCCACCCCCAACAGTTGGCACCACCGCCACGGCTCGAGGCATACAGGGGAATAAAGAGCCCACATCTCCATTTCCTCCCTGAGTTCAACCTCCTTGTGCACTATGCGAAAGAGAAGGACACCCCACTAATAGATGTCCTACTCTTCTCGAGTTACGCAATCTGATCCATCTCCCTAGATCAACCACATTTCTCGCCACTCCACCAAGTACGTCCACTGCTACTATGGAGTCCTCCACTGCAGGAAATAAAGGGTTGTGAACCAAATTTGCTTGTGCCATATGCTCAGAATATGGCCACTGCACTCATCATTTCCCCGCTCTACCTAAATTTCACCAAACCTTAGCCACAGTATGCCAAACATCCCAGCGAGAGCCCTCTCAGCCACTCCCTATTGTGGATCACATTACTGATATTTGATATATTTTGTCATCAATCCCTGAGAGAATGAGGTACCCTCCACAGCATTGGGACATTCACTATATTTCCAACGGTCCCTCGCACCCTGTACACGATATCCCATCTACGTCCTCACCATTTGAGGACAATAACACCTACCCATTGACAGTTCCCCCTGTCTCCTCCCAGGACCCCCTGTATTCTCTCACTTTTCATTGCGACAAAGATATCCTAAAGGAACTCACTACCCCTAATTGTCCATGGAATGTGCTCCATCATCGAGCATTTTTTCTTTCATAAGAGGCCTTTCACCCTCCTATCCAAGCTTCCATGTGCGCAATCAAAACCAAGGATTTTATTCCTTTGGGGCATAGAGACTAGTTGAAAAACCCTATCCCTGCCCCAGATGCTTTTGAAGAAGGAAACATGGCCAACATCTCCCCCGCCGTCAAAATTGGCATTTCCATTAAACCGCGAATTGTAGAAGAAATCACCATTGGTGCCGCATCCTCCCCTAAAGAACTCATTGCTTATAAATCTCTCTTTTAGGAATACCGAGACATTTTTTCATGGTCATATATGGAGATGCCCGACCTCGATCCGTCTATAGTCGAACATCGAATCAACACTTGGCCAGATGTTGCCCCAGTTCCTCAAAAGAAACGCCCCCTTCACCCATCCAAAGTTGTGGCTATCAAAGCCAAAATTGACAAGTTACGCACTGTTGGGTTCATTTACCCCATTGAGTACACTTTGTGGGTCTCCAACCCCATCCCCATTAACACAAAATAGGGCACTATTTGCGTCTGCACAAACTTTCACGATCTCAACCACGCTTGTCTCAAAGACAAATTTCCAACCCCTTCCATCAACCAAATCATCGATGACTGCGCCGACCATGAGGCACTATCCTTTATGGATGGGTTCGTCGGCTATAATCAATCTCCAAATCTCTTCACATCTATCTCGACAGCTCAACAACAATGACAGGTACAAATGAGGTGGCATTGTGGGCCCACCAGCCATATATAACCCCTTTTTCCCAACTTCCACACCCTGTTACAAGAGCCCAAAGCCTTTGTTTTCCGATCCATTCTCAGCCACGGGATCCTGGTCCCACCATCTACACATTCACATTCCCTGGGTCATCATCTACACTTTTCCCCTGAAGGGCATTTTTCTCACATCACGTTCAGGTACGCATACTCATGTTCAGTTTTATCAAATAGTTGTTATATGTTCTTTATCTTCAGATATTGTTCACGTCGGGTATTTGGTTTCCATGTGTGCAGGTACTTATTCTACAATCTTACAACCCATTCAGGTATATGTTCAACACTGGCATGTAATTATTCCCTCTGTAAATCAATTGCATCTCCCAGTCATACCCTTTGACATTTACCTTTAGGGTCCTTACATCTGACTCTGCAGTACCTTTACCTCTTCCACACTTGGGTACTGTCACCCGGTAGCACTCTCCCCCACATGATTTGTCCCATTCATAGTTACCCTTGGCCACCTGACACTCATGTTGATTTCACCTCCTAGGGATGGGAGTCTCGATAGTTTTATGCACTTCTAAGAATGAACCCCATCCTTCTTCTTATCATATTTCTATCTTTCCCAATGGACTCCTAGGTCATCTCATCTTGGTTCTATTGATTGCACCTCTGTAGTGTCATTATCCATCCACCTCATCCATCATCAGTTTTCCCATCTATAGATTGTCCTCCATTCCCTTACCTAATACAGAAACCCACCCATGGGGCCCCCACCCTCCACCAACTTTCTTCCACAAACTTGTGCCTTAACAAGCCAAGACATCTTTCATTGGGGCACCCATTTCTGTATCTGTATACTCAACCCAAATTATTCTTTATTTCTTTGGTAATTGTAAAAATCATTTTTTTTTCAACATTTACTTATCTTTTTTGTTGCCACCCTTGATGGACTTCTTTTTCCTGTCAAAGAAACCCATGTCGCCCTCGGTGGGGGAATCCACTCTCTTTTCATACCAACATTGTTCACAAACCCTGAGTATCCCAAGTCCATGTACCCATGATCTTTGAGTTTGTTCACTTTTTTAGCCTCTGGCAAAGTTTAACCCAGTATCTAGTCATCCCCCTGACACTAGATCCAGTTTTACAGTGGCTGCCACTCATCCTTCAAAAATTCCACAACCAAGGGAAGTCTTGAGTCTCACCAAATCTTGACTTCGTTCATGTTACCCATCAGTATCTGATATCATCTATTACTCAGTGGATTTCATGAAGCCCTTTTCTTCTTGGAGTCATGTCTCCCTTTATGACGACATTAGCACAGTTTCTAGCAGGGCAACAGTATCTTGACTCTCATTTCCTTTACAACGAGGAGTCTCAGACGACACAGAGAGAATCATCATTGCTCTTTGATTCCATTGACCCCAATAACATTCGACTTCAACAAACTATCATGTTATGGTGGGTCTTACTATGTGACTATTGCAGTTGTTTCAGACCAGTCGAAGACCTCTAAATTCGTCAATCCATCAATGCCTACGAGTCATCGACAATTCTTACAGTCGTCCTTGCCTCACTTTAGAGTTCGTTCACCATTCATAACTATCATCTATCATTATCAACCACCCCTGAGGGCGCTGCAGTTATCTACATCAACATACATCTTTAGTTACAAGCTCACATTTTGGTTACATGACACAAGCATGGGGCATGCCCACCTCGTTTGTACACAAATTTTTTTTTTCTCCCTCAAGAAAGGTTTGGGTCCCACAATTTTCCCTCTCCCTCCGACGGATCACTCTTGCAGTTCCTCTCTTCACTCTTCATTACAATGGCACTCTCAATAAAAAGAAACATTGATGTATTTCGGCTAGACGTATTCTTCTAACCTCAAACATCAAGGGGCATCTGTTATCACTAAAATATCGTCTGCAACATTGCACCCAAGTGGTTAAGGAAACACAGTAATTCCAATAGCAATTAGTTCACCTACAACACTAAAATGCATTCAAAAGGAAAAAAAATATACAATTGGGTCAAAAATTGACATGCGCAGATTCACCAAAGGAAACGTCTGCATAGTGCACAGTGTGTGCGAGCCAACAAATCCCTCAGTGTGCACAATGTGCCAAGTGCATGATTGTGTATGAGAAAAGCTACGCACTTCTTTGAACAATGCATTTATGGATCTTGTCATCCCCTCAACCACTTATGGACTAGCTCCTGACATGATTTGACCCTCATATATGAGAGAAATTTGAATGGGAGGTTGGTCAAGGACTAGAGGGTGCCCTAAAAGGCCCCTTGTTCACACCAAGAACCAATTACATTTTTCCTTGAAGAAATGCTATAAATAAGAGCCATGGGTGCACTAAGAAACCAAGATCTTCATTGTATTGTTATGCTGCAAGAATTCTCCCTTGAGAATCCTCTTTTCTCTTTGGAGCCTTCAAGCACCATTGCAATAGGCCATTCCACTCACCTCTTGAGGGAATAGGCATTGTTGTTTCTTCACCATTTTCCATTTTCTTCCATTATATGAAGATCTCTCCATTAGGAAACTCAAGAGCCCTCCCAAGGAGGAAGAGGGGACTCATAAGTCCTCATTTTTCTCTACGGTGTTTTTCCTACTAATCTATTGATCCATTGGTAGCATTATGTTGGTAATTAGTTGATTTTCATGGTTCTAAGTTTTGCATGCTTTATAACTTTTATTTCTTAGTTGTTTTAGTTTATTTATTTGTTTATTACATGTGTTTGGATTGTTTAATCCACTCACAAACTTTTGTCTTGTCTAGCAGGATCATCTATACATGCAAGTGTTGTTGTTTTTCTCACCCAAGTGACAAAACCAACACAACAATTTGAATGTATGCAACCCGCCAAAGGTCGACATATTAGCTAGGCCGGGAATGTAATGCACAGAGGATGATTTTACTCACAAAGAATAGTTCAAAGAATATAGAATATCGACTAGAGAATCAGCCGACAAAGGCATAGATGGGAAAGGGTGTTTTCTGATCATACGGGGAAAATAAACGCCAGGAAATAATTATGGATTTAATCAGGTTATGATACCACTATCAGGCCAGGAGTGGGAAGAAAAGTAACTCCACACTGATGTGTTTTGCATTAACCAGATAGGTGCATAAATAAAATTAAAATGGTTGTTGGTCTTCCATAACAAATGACCCTTCCTATCACCTACGACTCTTCATATTTATAGCTTATGTTACAAGTAACGCCATCACAAGGATTAGATGTCCAACAATTGTAGTCACTACTGATTTGTTCCCTCTTGCATGCTACTTGTGAACAAATCATTGTCAAAAAATAGTGTCTCAACGATATTGATAGTTGGTCAAAAGATTCATCACTGCCACTAAACATTCATTCCCGTCCTCCTCCTAGTTTAATATTCTTGGAATTCATACATTGTAGTTATACTAGCTAGATAAGGCCCCATATAATGGATGATATTGACAACAACCCTACTTTATCTAGCAATCCTCATGTCATAAAAGATTAATTCTTTAATCTCCCTAAGGTAAAGAGTGAATTCATTAAAATAAGTGGAAAGAAAAGAGGATCAACTAATATAGGTCAATCAACCAATCCAAACACCAAGTTGTCTCTTAAAAATCAAACATCATACCTAATCCCAAACCCAAGAACTTCAAGCCTTGCAAATAAAGTAAAATTCCTAAATATAATTAAATAATTAACTAAACATTATGAGGAGAGGAAACAAGAGGACATTAAAAATCTTGTTAGGGAAATTGGACTCCATGGAAGAGAGGAAATATAACTAAGTGTTTATTGGGAGCAAGTGCAATCCCTCCTCTTTACCCCTTCAAATCAAAAAATAGATTATGGTCAAACAAATCTCTTCCAAGTTGTTGTCACAATAAAATGGGAAATGAGGGATATCTTTGCAAGCATGGGCACAAGATTTGAACGTGATTTTAATGTTCAGCGGGATAAGTTGAAACCATGCTTAGTTGGTTCAATGAGTTTTCCCATTATCTTATGCCACCTATCCACTAAATCAAAATTGTCCCTATCCTCATATCTTCCACTAATGTTGGTTGTGTAGAGGTGTCCATTACGCCTCCTTGTTTCTTATACTTGGACATAAGGAATGATCACATGTTTTGTAGTTGGAAAACTATCCATGTACATATAACACTCTCCACTGCAAGAGAAAATTAGTATTTCATTGATTATTTGAAGGAAGCATTGTGATAAACTCAATATGAGTATTGATTTATCATTACTAAATCAACACAATGGTCTAAGGACATACATATTTCTTCCAAAATCTAGCAACCCAACTATCACTCAAACAATTTATCCAAACATATAGCCATAAATTAACATCAGAGAGAGCAATCTAGGATTTACAAAATTCAATCAGTCAAACTGAGTTTAATATCTAGCAAATCAACCTCATTATGAGGTTAGTGCCATCATGGGTAAACCCACACCAATATATATGGGAAAGATTCCTCATATAAACAAACTCATCATGGGATTACAATTTTGTTTCAAAGTGTTGTGAGCAAGTATAAAAAGAGACATTATAGGCACAATCAGTGGCTCTAAAAGTCATTCTTAACCTCCATTTTAGTGTATCAACATTTTCTATACACATCTAAAAAATTTCGAGATTGAGTATATGGTTTAGTGACTTTATTTCAAGAAGTTCACAATTGCTTACTTCTAGAACGTTTATTAGATGTTCACACTTTTCCTTTTCCTTATCTTTAGACCTCTTAATGTGCAATATTGGGAACCCTATCCCACTTATCAACATCTTAGTAACAAATGCGAGTAACCAACAACGTTTTATTTTCCTCTTTTATGCTACTTGTGAACAAATCTCTGTCAAAAAATAGTATCTCAACAATAATGATAGTTGGTCAAAGCCACTACCACTAAGAGTCATTTATATCATCCTTCTAGTTTAATCTCTAAATCCATACATTGTAGTTCTATCACCCAGAAAAGGCCCCATATAATGGATGATATTGAAAACAACCCTACTTTCCTTAGCAGTGCTCATGTCACAAAATATTAGTTCTTTGATCCCCCTAAGATGAGAGTGAATTCATCAAAATAAGTGGTAAGAAAAGAGGGCCCACTAAGATGGGTCAATCAACAAATCCAAACACTAGGGTATCTTCTAAAAATAGAGCATCATACTCAATCCCAAACCCCATCCCTTTAGGCCTTGCAAATAAATTAAAATTCCTAGACATAATTGAAGAATTAACCTAATAGTATGAGGAAAGAATGGTAGCAGGAGGACATTCAAAATCTTGTTATTGAAATTGGACTCCATGGAAGAAAGGAAATATAACTGAGTGTTGATTGGGAGCAAGTGTGATCCCACCTATTTACCTACTCGAATCTAAAAATAGCTTATGGTTAGACAATTCTCTTTCAAGTTGTTGTCGCAACAAAATGCACAATTGGGGATATATTTGTAGGCATGGACATGAAATGGAAGACATTGTTTAAGCAATCCATCACTAGCTATTGACTATCAACTAAGAGATTGATAATCTACAACAATAGATAGACTCAATTGACAACATTAAAGTCTCCAGGGTTGTTATTTATAAAATCTATAAGCAATTGATCGTTCTAATCCAAAAGCTCCTTCACACACCCCCAAAGTTGGCCTTTGGGAATCTCAACAAAGTTCACCGGACTATTCTGACTTGAATCATGACAATATCCTGCAGATAATACTCCAACAATAGCTCATCATGAAAAATGCAATTAAAAATCCAAAGTGAATGGTTTCCATATCGAATAAGAAGATGCAATGACCTAGATTCCAAGTCCCAACCAACTATTGTGATCCACAAAGCCAAGAAGTGTTCTCAATGGGACCATCCAGAATCCTAAATGCACATCCAATCCTGCAAACATTGAATAGGATCTCCTCGACAAGCCAACTAATTGTCAATGAAAATCAACCTAAATGAACAAATGGACCTTCCTTCAAATGTTTTTGGATAGTAGAAGAGTTGTAAGGCTTGGAATCATAGTAGATGTTTTTGGACAACACCATTGCACTAGTACATTCGTTTTTCAAGGAAAACCCCCAGGGGAACCAAAGGGATGCTTTTCTACATTTATGGATGCAATTGCTAGTAAACTCATTGGATAGACTATTGTAGGCCTGGAGACATTCCATCTCCCTCTCAAATGAAAATTTGATGGCATTCGTGTGTTTTTCATGCATTTCATTTTACGTTTTATGTAAATTCATAAATGTAAATTTCTTTTGTATTGTTATATGTGAATTTCTCCATTACAATTTTTTGATTTTTTTTTTATATATTTTGACCATACAATTTTGGGCTAAGAGGGTGCCCTGCTCACTCTCATAGAGTTTGGTCTTATTATTCTTTCAAGGATTGCACCACTAACAACATTAAAGATGAAGGAAGTGGGAAGCATGAGATGATGGAGGATATGGTAGAAGTTTCTTGTAACGTCCCCTATTACCAACAGACCCAAAAATTTGCTCAGAAACCACAAGGTAATGTGCGCAGTCCCAAGCTGAGTCGCGCCACACATTTTTTCTTTTCTGAAACCAATTCTAATAGCGGAAATATCTCATGTAAACAAGTTGCACGTGCAACCCTCCTTGTACCGTGCACACCATTTGTTTCTCATTTGTGCATGAAAAACTATTCCCTAGCGCACACGATAATTATTTCAGGGCACACACGGTGATTTAAGCCTCGTGATGGAATCTCGTGACCATTGCTACAGAAATTAATCTAACAGATAAAATTTACTAACTGTGATGCCCTACATATGCAACAATTATGCAAAACTAACAATAACATACACAACCATGCATAATTACATACAAATTCAATAAACATAAATAACTTAAACATAAACATGATAAGAAACATAGAAACACACATAAAAGACCATTATCTTTTGTTATAAATCACCAATTGTGTGCAGACCTTAGACGTTCCTCCCAACCATAGACTTTGTTGTTCACACACTCTCAAGAGTAGGTCACCCTCGAGTTGGAGCTATGATTCCACTAAGACAAAGGTTACCTAAGCCAAACTAAGCTCTGCCAAAAAACTCAATAAAGAACGGGCTCAACAGTACATTCCAACAATAGTTCCCAACTCACAGCCTATCATTCCCCACAACTTGTCCCACCAAAGGAAATGTACCTCCTTCTCTGCTCAACAGTCCTTCAGGTTGTCCCACTTCCCTTCCAAGGCTTCAGCAACAAGTTGTCTAGGAATTCTTGGAGCTCTGTAGCACTTGGAACACAAGGTTTCTCAAGGAGTTACAACACCCACTGACCCACACACGAGAAAATCATTCCCAACAACTCTCTCACCTAGAGAGAATACTACACGGGTCTAACAACCTGCTTCTTCAACCCAAACCACCAAGGATTTACTCGGTAACAATCAACTTTAGCTTCAACTCACACTCCTCAACCAAGGTGCGGGTGATGGATGCAAGAATGAGTGAATGATGCTAAGAATGATGAATGATGGAAAATACACTAAGTTCCCCAAATTATATTGCATGTTCCTATCTTGACACTTGTCACTCTAGGAAATTCCTTTGGCTCCACTTGTTAATCCGTTCCTCTCACTTGGGAACTTATGATAAAATTAGAACATAAATTTATGACTTAGGAATAATATTTTTATTCCTTGGCTTAAGCCCCCATGACTTAACCCCTTTTCCCTAGCACCCTTTCCCTGTTGTGGATTCCTAGCCCCCCATACTCTGTCCTCTGACTTGGTCTGCAGCAGTGATGTATTTTTATTAATAAAAACAAGTGGGATTACATAACACATTTTGTTAAGCTTGTCAGCCTAATCACACAGGCACTATGGCCTCAAAATATATGCATATATACAAAGGCATTTTGGCCTGAACACCTTGTCTCACCAACCTATAAAACATATGTACGTTTACAAATTGAGGTTCGTTCCAAGGATATTACATTTCGGATGAAAAGGGTAATATTAGAGCAATTGTGATTATGACCAGGAATTAGAATCTAAGTTCTCACTTTCATTACTCAACCCACTTCTATAATCACTACAATAATTAATTAAAATCTCCATGATCACACTCACTACATTGAACTTCTAACGTAGCTACCGGAACCACTCGAACCGCTATCACAATTCCATCACCATGCCATAGGTGATGCCATATGCATTATAAAATGAAAGAGTTACTTATACTAGTTACTACACCTCTACAATTTTATGGAAAGATATCTAAATCATTAAACGGCAAATTGATTGATGGTTCGATCATTTTTATGCCTATCACATTCAACGTAACAAATTTACAGCTAGTTGTAAAACCATATCGTAATGTATCAACAGAAATGGATATAAAGGTCGCTTGAAAAGTTTCGTAAACAATAAAAGAGAAGAACGTGGCAAACATCGAGGTGGACAGTTGCGCGTGAAAAAGCAGAAGATTCCAATCCTACTCGACCGTTCAAACATTTTGTGGGCCCAACTCTTAGGTAGTATGCATTTTGTAAGGTAGGCATCATATAGATGAATAGTGAAATGTGTGCTAGCAGGGATAGAATTTGAGGGGTAAATTATTTAGCCGGGATAGAATTTGAGGGGTAAATTATTAGTCCCTGCCGGAAGGCCAAGGGCAGGGACTATAGCGATGAGTTCATTGCTGACTTTCAATTAGTTGTTAGTTGACTTCGAAATTTTTGTAAAAATGGTAATGTTTAACATAGGAAATATATAAACCTTATTTTTTTATTAATAAATTTGTGGATTTGTCACAATTTCATTGGCTGGGAAGTTTGAAGCGTTATTGCCGGCTTCTCTTCTTCCTAGGCAATTCTTGCTGCTTTGATAAATAATTTGCCTATAGTTTCATAATGTATCAAGGCTGCTTTCATAATGCTTTCATAAATGCTTCTCCTATGATTTGACAGCTGACATTCAACCGATATTTGACAACCATCAACAAAGACCGGATAAGTGTTAAATAGTGTGAATATATATTA
>JASDQU010686991.1:29139-39539 GCA_032191745.1 Picea mariana | reverse complement strand
TTCACTTCATGTTTTCTTCCTTGTGCCAAAACATGTTGGCATTCCTATATACTTTGTTGTTATTATTGAGGAGAATTTTGTGGTGCGGGGTTGTAGGAGGGATCCATTGGATTAGATCCTCCATCACTTCATCAAAATATGTTGTTTTATTTGTTGGAGGAGAAAAAGTGGATTTTGAATCCCTTTTTTAGTAATGGGGGCATCAGGATTGACTCCTAGCCCTGATCCCTTGGGACTCCCCTCCATAATCAAGGGTTCAATATGACCTTTTTCACCTTTCCCCAATCCTCTAGTTCCCTTCAATCCCATATATTTAAATACGAGAATATATTTATCATACTTCACAGCTTCTCCTCAAACAAATAGTGTGGTTGTTGCAACTGAAGATTCATATCCCTCCTTCACCTTTTGAGTGTACCACATCATGGGAATTGTCTCTGCCACTTCTTATTTATCATCCTCATCCTCATCCTGTTGATTTTACCACTTCAACCCAACACCTGACAATTATCTCGAAATAAAATCATTTTATTTACTAAAAGCACAGTTGAGTAATCAACAAAACATGTAGCATAAGTGTAAACATGGAAACCAAAACCAATCACTCATAAACACCAATATTTTCGGGAAGATGCCCCTGCAAAAACCCCAGAGGGAAAACCAATGCTGAGAATGGTTTTATTATGGTAAAATCAAGGCTCATGTAATAGGGATAATGGTCCACTGAGATAAATATGAGTATAGACAAACCTGGCAAAGTATGACTTGTTGTAAGAACCATAAATGCATGTTTTTCAAGGTGTACGTGACTTTGCTTCAACAAACCCACGTATGTATGTGACTATATCCACTGAGACTCACGTACATGTACAAAAAACCTGTAGGACAAGCTCTGTATGACGTGAAACATCCATGCGTCTTCCTCTTACTGAAACCCACCTAAGCAACCTCTGTTCTCTCTTCTCCTTGGCCTGATCTCTAGATAAAATTCCTTCTCCACCTATCCAATATCTTGAATCACAGTCTTTCATGATTCAAACCTCTCTTTCCTCTTTCAATCTCTCTTGATCAACCTGAAAAACATGTCTCAAGTCCTTGGTCCTCTTGAATCATAGTCCTTCCTAATCCAAGCACTTGAGCAAAAGTCCTTCTTTTCTCCTAAGTGTGACCTTGGTGAGTCCACACTAGCAAAGGTCCTCCTTTGTTATCTGTGTGAAAATTGTCTTCTCCTTTACCCTAGCCTTTCTTTTATAATCATGAGTCATCATAACCCTAATCTCCAAAGTGATTGCATGTTGAGTTTACTTCTCACTTCGCTTGATATTTACATGCTAAGATCACATGATAATTACTTTTATCACTTTCCTTAAATAACTCAATTAACTAATTACATAATTAATTAATTAATTAATTCACTTTACTTTAATAATTCCTTTAATTAAAGTAAATTCAAGAGTAGAATGCTTTGGATGATTTCCACACGTCTAGACACATAGACTTGTGCAGAAATACATGTTCGATGCTACCACTATCATTAACACTCCCTCTTAGCGAGGAAGGTATTTCTCGAAGAGCCACCTAGAACTGGTTCTCCCTCTGATCCTGGCACAATTTTGCACACATCATCCTTCATATTGACATCCTTCCAACCCTCCTGGTTAGTTTCTCCCTGAATACTGGAAGTCTCATAATCAATGACCCTACAGATCAACGCCACAAAGTTTGGAAACTTTGTCGAAGGTCTTCTCTCCCTCAATGTGATCCTATAAGCCTCATTCTCTTGAGTATCCATTAATGTCATCTTGTACCAACTTGGTCTCTTGACAAAAATAGAAGGGGCTAACTCCCTCTTCCCATCTGAAGGTTTAAACCCCATATTGGAAGTCAATGAACTCTACTCATCCTTCAGTTGTCTCCCTTCAAATCCTCCTGCTCCTCGTCCTTTGTCACTAACATCGAACCATGATCCAAGATCCCCTTGGATCCTCTTATAGATTGGCCCTACAACCTGTATAGCCTGCCCTCTATGAAACCAATGTTGACTACTATGTCAGGGATATCTCCCTCTGAACATATGAGTATTTTCCCTCTCTAAAAAGTAACGACAAAAACTCATGTCCTCCAAAACCGAAATTGAGAGAAAGTTCTTCTTCAGTTCTAGTATATAAATCACATCATGGGCCTCTAACGGACCTCCTGAATCAAGTTAGAACATGAAAGTTCCCTTCCCCTTCATTGCATACTTGGAATCATCACCAAGCTCCACATGGGTCCTTGAGTCCTTCGTTAGACTATTGAATAGCTCCTATGCTTCTAACTCTAGTTGATTTTATTAATATAAAATCCTAAGCTCCCTTCCTAGGATAATAGTCAACCCGAGGAATAATAATTGCAGAAAATATCCTAGCCTATCTTACCTCGAGATTAGTCCTTTGATCTTGTAGGATACTATCTCCCTTGTTTCCCCTTTTCTTATTTCCTCGAACCCTACCCTACACACTTGGATGAAATTCCTTCTCCACCCAATCTATGATATCTCACTATCTCATTCTATGAGAAACAACCAATACCTGCAACTAGGCACCTCTGATGTAATTGTATGAACCTGTAGTTGCAGCTTTCACAAGTTGTATGTTCATGTTCCTTCTATATCCCATGTATGTACATTCCCTTGGCTACTGAAACCCATGTATGTACACGCATGTCACCTCTACAACCCACATATGTACGTGATTATGCCTTATGCACCCCACGTATGTATGTGCCTTGGGCTAGTGAAACATGCATACAACTTCAAAACTCTACTCCAATCTATTGAACCTTCCTGTTGTTGCTCAGTTGCCCGTATCTATGCTTATTCCATATTTTTATGTTGTTGCCTCCTTTTCCTTTAGACTGATTAAATCTCTAGGTGAAATTCCTTCTTCACCTCGTGCTAAGATCTCTATGAGAAAAAGTCCTTCTTTTCTCTATCTATGAGTCATTGACTCCCATAGAACTATCATCCTCTATGTAATGTCCCCTTCCAATTGATCATGACAAAGGATGACTTAATAGCCTATACGGCTCCTGTAGGCTATAGTCAACAAGGAAAACGAAGTCAAGGAGTTTTATTTGGTGTCACTAGGTTAAAAATGAAAAATCCTAAAGTGACTTTAAATAAAAATAAATAATTATATTTAAATGAAATTGGAGGGAAAATAAAGTGAGGGTTTTATTTTGTCGAAAAAGGAAAAGATATAGAAGGTCCATAGGAACGATAAATAGGGGTAACCCCTCTCTTTGGAATCATGATTTGATCTCTCATTTTGGAGTGCTCTTGGAGCCATTATTTCATTAGGGTTTAAAACCCTTCCACCATTGCAATTTGGTTTTGGTGGTGCAATATCCACCCTAGTTAAACAAGGAGGAGGATCCATACGAGGTCTTCAATAGAGTCTCAATTTGGTTTGTTTTGTCTTGGAGGAATATCATCGTGCGTAGGGAGTTGACAAATTATTTTGAAGGAGGTTGATCGTCAATTTTCTAGACACTTTGAGTGTTTCGGGGAAACCATGACAGGAGTCACTTCCATTGGTTGAACACAAGGCATCCCGCAAGGCCCCGCATGTTTTCCAACCTCATCCCATGAGGACTTGCTTGTTGTGCAGTCTCATCCAACGAGGATCTCTGCAAATTGGGGTTACAGGCCTATTGAGGTACAGACAGATGGATCGCGATGGTAGGTGTTTTCTAGAGCAGATTGATACCGTACCAATGAAGGCCAGACAATCCATGGGAAGAAATATCTTGAGGAGATCTTTGGAATCATTACCAGGTTTATTGTTTTTTTTGTTAGTAGATATTGTAGCTTCTTAGTATCTAGTAGATCTGTGTGTTTAGGAGGGTTTTGTAGTTGTTGTTACAACCAATAAGGATTTTTGTATTTGTTGTGATTTGTAATTCCACACCATAATAAGATGTCATGGTTATCTTCTCTATTCTGTGTGTAATGGGTGCATGTGATATATTTGACAATATTCTTATCTTGGTGACATGTGCAAGTTGTTTGTAAGGCATTTCTAGCAAAGTGTTTGATAAAATCACACAAAGAAAAATAATAATTTGGGAAGCAAATATATTTTTTCTCTCTATCCTAGTTGGGAACATTACAATGGTATCAGAGTTGGTGATTTAGCTATCCTATAACTATGTTGATGCCTAGGAGGAAAGGGCGTGGAGGACAACCCATTCAAAAGTCACTAGAAAGAGAAATAAAATCCATCCAAACAAAGTCATAATGAGAAGAAATAGGAGGAAGCATGGTAGACAACCATGATGACGTTATGCTCCAAATATTAAAATATTTGGTTAAGGGATAGAATGAGGAATCTGAAAGACAAGCAAAAACTCCAAGGTTCCAACAACAAACCCTTAAGGTTCTCACACAACTGGTGGGACAATGATGGAATATGAATGGTGAAAGTCAAGGAGGATCCAGTGGATCCCAATGGGGTGACAAGATACATGTAGAGAGTAGAAATAACCATACCCAAACTCATAGTGGGAGCCTAAGGGTTCCTAGACCCCTATTACCACAATTATTGGCAAGACAACTAACAAGAGCAAAAGAGTAGTCAGATCAGGGGCTTAATGTCAACTCCTCATATAGGGAGTATGAGACATTAGATGAAGATATCTGGGATAAATTGTCCTATCTATACTTCCACACCCTCAAGCAAAACAACAAACCTAGGGAGTAGAACAAATCATCCCAGAATCAACAAAAATTTGACATCACACTTAAGGTGGGTAGGTTGAATATCCCATATTTTGATGAATCGACCAAGAGAACAGCCAAAGAATGGGTGCATAATTTGGACACTTACCTCCAACTTAACCCAATGATCGAGGCATAAGAGATTAAATATTCCACCCTTCACTGGGAAGGAGAAGCCCACGAATGGTGGTACCATGGGATGGTGACATTGGTACACGTCAGCATCACTTTGTATGTATAATTCACTTAGATTTTGATGGATAGGTTTGAAAATAAGGACCCTGAGATACACTTCAGGGAGTTGGCACAATTGAGATAGACAGGTACACCAGATGCATACATCACAAATTTTCATAGGATGGCAGTCATGGTAACATATATTTCTCATCAATGGTTGATGATGTTGTTCGCGGAGGGTCTAGTTGAGCCTCTGAGAGGATGGATGAAAGCCTTCAAACCAACCACACTCCATGTTGTCATCAGGAAGACTCAATATATGGTAGACACCTCCCCCCCAGAAGACATCAACAAAAACGTTTATCCCACATAAGGGACAGGTGTCAAAAACTCTCCAGAAGACATGGACAAGGAAGGATATGTTGGATGGGGAAACTTGGAGAGAACTAAGGAGGGAGAATCTTTGGTATAGTTGTAAGGATCTGTGGGAACCGGGTCATAGATGTATGGGAAAAGGTAAAGTCCATTATATTGAGGTAGTTTCCGATGAGTAGGATGATGATGGTGATGAGGTAATTGGACAAGCATTGGTGAGCCATCACATCTCGATGCTATAGAGAAAACGCCATTGCAGGATAACACCAATGGAGTGACCATTTCCACACTTTCAAGAGTCCCTAAATATTACACCTACATATTCAAAGGCATTGTATAGGGGTAGCGGGTTACATCATTGATTGATGGTGGGGCCACCCACAAATTCATTGACGTTACACTTGTTACCAGAAGAAAAATACCTAAGGAGGACTTCTAGGGATTCAATGTGGTAGTAGCATATGGGTATAACATGGCATGTACTTAGAGGATCAGGGGATTGGATGTAACATTTGTAAACTATACATTGATCGATGACTTTTATGTCATATATTTAGTAGATACTCATGTGGTGTTATGAGTTTAGTGGTTGTACTCATTGGGATATATCCACAAGAACTATCGGGACATGAGGATGGATTTATAGGACAAGGGTGGGAAACGAGTCATCCTAAGAGGTATGTTGGCAGGTACCCCAAGGATCGTGTCTAACCAATGCATGATCCCCTTTTTATACACGGGGACGTGGCTTGTGCAACATAGTGCTTGATAACTATGGAGAAGCCATCACAGGATCACCAACATTACCATGTGAATATCCAGGCTTTGATTAGAAAGAATGATAGAGTGTTTGAACCATTTCCAGGAGGGAGACCACTTGATAGAGGATTTGAGCATTTCATTGAGCTAGAAGAGGGTTTGAAGCCCATGATCACCACACCCTACAGGAATCTAAATAGGTTTAAGGACAAAATAGAGAAGGCCATAAATGAGTTGTTGGAAATGGGACATATCATGCCTAGTTCTAGTCCCTTTTCTTCTTCAGTTGTACTAGTGAAGAAAAAGGGTATAACTATGAGGATGTGCATAAACTAAAACCATCAAAAAATTGATACCAAATACCCAAGATTAATGAGCTAATAGACGAGTTGCACGGGGAAGTGTACTTCTCAAAGGTTGATCTTGATCAGAATGCAACTAGATTTGGGTCAGAGAGGAGGATATCCATAAAACAACATTCATGTGTCACTATGGGCACTATGAGTTTCTATTCATGCCATTAAGGTTGACTAGTGCATTGGCTACCTTTTAAGTTGTGCATGAACCATATCTTCAACAAACAGTTGAGGAAATTCTTACTAGTGTTCTTTGACAATATTTTGATCTACAATAGGACGTGGGAGGAACATCTGAAGCATGTGGACGAGATTATCACCATTATGGAGGAGCAGTTGCTTTTTTCCAAGGAGGAAAAGTGTGAATTCGGGTTGATGGAGATCCTCTATCTGGGGCACGTGATTGGTGTTGAGGGAGTAAAGGTGCATCATGAGAAGATCTAGACAATCCTATATTGGTCCACCCCCATATCACCCACAAATATGCAAGGATTCTTCGAGATATGCAACGATTATAGGAACTTTGTGAAAGGATTTTCAAAATTGACTACAGCATTGGAAGGCCTCACCAAGAAGGGGGTGTTCTGATGCTCCGAGGATGCACATGTATCATTCAACATAATGAAGAGGGTGATGAGAACTTGCCTAGTATTAACACTCACATATTTCACACAGCCTTTTGTCCTGGAGTGTGACACATTCGGTGAGGGGGTAGGAGCAATATTGATGTAGAACCGCACCCAATAGATTTCAAGAGAAGAAAACTAAGATAGTTGCAGAAGTTGTATCTGATCTATGATATGGATATGTTGGCCATCATGCATGCATTGGCCAATTTCAGATAGTACCTAGTAGGAGGATGCTTTGTGGTTAGGAATGACCAGAACAACTTGAGATATTTCTTGGAGCAGCGAGATTTGAATGAGAGGTAGAAAAAATGGGTGAGTAAGGTGCAAGCATATGATTTTTACATTGATTATGTAAAGGGGAAGAAGAACATAGTTTTTTATGCCTTATCCAAGAGACCTACATCTTTCTCCATGAAAGAGATCTCAACAGACTGGAAGTCGATTCTTTTGGTGGAATACTTCAAGAATACCTTCTCCTATGAGTTGATGGAGGGTAGTATTCAGGATGACATGTACAAGGTAGTGCATGGCATCATATACTACAAAAAAAGGATCTATCTTGTCCCTAAGTCCAAAATCAAGGACAATATTTTGAGGGCAACACATGGCATACCACTAGCAGGGCACCAGGGGTATCTGAGGACCTACATGAAGGTGAGGGAGAGATTCTCTTGGAAGGTTATTAAGGAGGATGTACTTCATCATGTGAGGGAGTGCATGACTTGCCAGCTGAACAAGTCAAAATTTACACATCTTGCAGGACTACTTCAACCATTGTTGATTCGGAAGCAGAAGTAGGATAACATTTCCATGGACTTCATTATAGGGTTTCCAAAGGTACAAAGTAGGGACAATATCTACGTGGTAGTGGACATACTAACTAAAAATGTACACTTATTTTCCATTTCTTTAGAGTACAACGCATCTTAGGTAGCGGATCTATTCTTCAAGGAGGTGTTTAGACTACATGGTATTCTGAGGAACATAATCAGTGACCGAGATAAAAGGTTACTTAATGAATTTTGGCAAGAGTTGTTCAGGTTATCTGGGACATAATTGACACCTAGTACTAGCTACCACCCCTAGACAGACCAAAAAATTGAGATAGTAAACAAATGGATTGAGGGGTACTTGAGGAACTATGTGTCAGGGAAACAACAAAATTTGCACGCAGATAGGAACATGGTGGAATGCATCTTTGAGGTTGGGGACCTAGTCTTTCTCAAGTTTCATCCTTATAGACAATCGTCGATGAAGAAGAGTGGTGCAGAGAAGATGAAGCCTCAATTTTATGGACCCTATAGAGTGATCATGATGGTTGGGGAGGTAGCATGTGAGTTGGACCTACCAGAGGGTAGCAATAACCACAACACCTTCCATGTATCTTGCCTCAAGAAGGAATTGGTATAGGAGGTCACCATTTCAACAGATATTCCTCCACTAAATGAGGAAGGGTAGTTGGTTCTGGTTCTCGAGAGGATTGTTGATTTCAAGTAGAGGATGTTGAGAAGCATAATCATTCGACATCACTTGGTTGTATGGAAAGGATTTCCCACAAAGAATGCTACTTGGGAAGGAGAGTAGATCTTACAACACCCTGATCTGGAGTTGCTTGAGGACAAGCAATCTTTGGAAGGGAGGACTATAATTTCCCCTTCCAATTAATCATGATGGAGGATGACTTAATAGCCTATATGGCTCCTGTAGACTATAGTCAACAAGGAAAAGGGAGTCAAGGAGGTTTATTTGGTGTCTCTAGGTTAAAAGAATGACAAATCCTAAAGTGACATTAAATAAAAATAAATAATTATATTTAAATGAAATTGGAGGGAAAATAAAGTGACGTTTGATTTGGTCAAAAATGGGAAAGATCTAGAAGGCTCGAAGGAAGGATAAATAGAGGGGTAACCCCTCTCTTTGGCATTATGATTTGATCTCTAATTTTGGAGTGCCCTTGGAACCATTGTTTCGTTAGGGTTTAGAAAAACCCTTCGACCATTGCAATTTAATTTTAGTGGTGCAATATCCACCCTAGCTAAACAAGGAGGAGAATCCATATGGGGTCTTTATTAGATTCTCAATTTGGTTTTCTTGAGGTTGGAGGAATATCAACGTGCGCAGGGAGTTGACGAATTTTTCCGAAGGAGTTTGATCATCGATTTTGCAGACACCGTGAGGCTTTCGGGGAAACTGTGACAGTAGTCACCTCTGTGGGTTGAACACAGGGCATCCCGTGAGGCCCCGTGTGTTGGCCATCCTCATCCCATGAGGCCCCACTTGTTGCGCAACCTCGTCTAGTGAGGATCTCCACGAATTGGGGTTACAGGCCCGTTGAGGTACAGATGGACGGATCACGATGGTAGGTGTTTTCTAGAGCATATTGATACCATACCAGCGAAGACCAGACATTCCAGGGGAAGACATACCTTGAGGAGATATTGGGAATCATTACCAGGTGTATTATTGTTCTTGTTAGTAGATATTGCAGTTTGTTGGAAGCCAGTAGATCTGTGTGTTTAGGTGGGTTTTGCAATTGTTGTTACAACCAATAAGGATCTTTGTATTTGTTTTTATTTGGATTTATACACCATAATAAGATGTCATGGTTTTCTTCTCTATTCTGTGTGTAATGGGTGCATGTGATATATTTGACAATATTCCTATCTTGGTGACATATGCAAACTTTTTGTAAGGCATTTCCAGCAAAATGTTTGATAAAATTACACAAAGAAAAATAATAATTTGGGCAGCAAATATATTTTTTCTATCTATCCTAGTTGGGAACATTACGCTCTCATCTATGGATGAAATTATTCTTCACCCATCTGATATCCCCTTGATTCATTGTCCTTCTTGGCTCAAACACTTAAGCAACAAAGTTCTTCTCTTCTCATAAGTGGATGACTCAAGCACATGAAAAAAACATATTTATTTGCTCCTATGCGGTCTTTTGTGGCTTAGATATCTAGATGGAAGTCCTTCTCCACTTATCTGAGATCTCCTTGATGGTATCCTGGCCTCTCTATTGCTCATCAAGCCACCCAAAAAAAAAATTCTGCTTCCTAGACTCTTTTTCCTATTTCCTGGACCTATTGATCTTCCCTGGCTATTGAAATTTCCCATGTACTGACTTGTACAAACTTGTCTGTGACTGTCACCTCTATATCCCGCGTATGTACATGATTTTTCTTAAAGAGACCTGCGTTTGTCCCTTTTGTGACCCATGTACACCTCCATAAACCTACAAAAACTTAGTTCTTCCTCAATATGATTGTTTCCTAGAAATCAGTCCTTCAATATATGCTTATTGGTTTATAGATCTGCTAAGATATCCTAGAGATCTGA
>JASDQU010686991.1:4874-16669 GCA_032191745.1 Picea mariana | reverse complement strand
CTATGGGGTATATTCTCCCTTTTATGGGATCACCATTTTTAACACTAGCTAGGGGGGTGCCCCATGAAAGCTTGCTAGGTGTCAATCTCATGATTCAAAGTAGTTATGAGCCATTCATGGTGCCCTAGTTTCCTCTGATCCCCAATCATATTTCCTTGTTGTAGAGCATTGTAGATCATAGATGCAGCTTAACGGGGGAAATCTCAACCATTCACAATGATCCATTTCATTGGGCTAGTCGCATGCTCTTTTCTCTTTGTGATCAAATGTGAGCTATGGATTTGGTTTGGCATGACCAAGATCCATCGTACCTAGCTCTTGATACCTTTTTGGTTCCTGATCCACCTTCCTCCCACGATGCAATGTGGACTATGGATCTAATCTACAAGATCCACCATTCACAACTCTTGATACTTTTTGGGTCCTTGATTGCCCTTCCTCCTGCAATGCATTATGGGTTACTGATATTTTCTAGCAAGATTAATATCTTCCATTCATGATAGCCTCAAATTGTTTGGGCCTTGACAAGACCCATCCCCACACAACATTTTGATCCATTGATGTATATTGTGAGACAAATCTTGGTCGTTCATAGAACTTTAAATTTTACCAACTCTTGATGGGCCTATATCCCCACAAGAAGATTTGGATTGTTGATATCATTCAATAGGGATAATCTCTACTATTTATAGTGCTTTAAATCCTACCAACACTTGTTGGGCCTGCCTCCTCACAAGAATAGTTGGACCACTAATCTCATTTGGTAGGGTGAAGATCCACTACTCATGGAACTTAAGTTCTCTTCAACCCCTAATGGAGCTACCTCCCCGCAAATTTTTATGAGCGATTGATCAAATATAGCAAGGAAACGATCTATTGTTCATATCGCTTTACTTTTCTTTGACCCCCAATTGGCCTACATCCCATGAGAGGATATCAACCATTGATCTAGTTCTACAAGAGCATCCCTGGCCATCCATGGTACTTAGGAGTCCACATTTCATCATTATGCTCTTAACCAACAATATCGTACTTGCATCTCTAGGGGTTTTATTGTGCATAAAGAGGAATCACAAGGGATCAAGGGATTTCTCATAGGTTTTCTCTTAGGGAGGCCAAGGGGGAATCCAAGGCATGTTGGAAAGGTGAGGAGAACATAGGGGATTTCTCCTAGATGATGGGTTTGTAGGTTAAGATATAGGACTCTAGAGTGCAATTGGACACATTTGTGCTAGGGGTTCCTAGGAGGGACAACATTAGCTCCTTATGTGGGATGTCTCCTTGCTTAAGGGTATGGATTCAAAATAGGGATTATGGAGTCAAAACTTCTAGCTACAAACTTGTTCTTCAAAAATAATCTTGACTGAGCTTAAAATATTGAGAAAATAAAAAAGTCAAATCTTTGAAACAAATTGAAACCTAAAATACTATAGTACAAGGTAGGTTTTTCTTCACATTGTCTTTTTCCTCAAGTAATGTAAAACTTGAGGTTCCTACCATTGACAAGAAAATTCAGTGGTGTCCCCTCTAGATTTTCCAAACAGAAAGAGTTAGGAATTTTTCCATAGACTTCTTCAATCACAAAGGGCCCTAGACACATGACGTCAAACTTTCCACGCTTGTTAGGATCTTCATGCCTCTTATCCCACAACAATACCAAGTCTCATTCTTCAAAATTTATAGGTCTATCCCTTTTATAAAATACCTCCTTCATCTTTTGTTGACAACCCTTTAACCTATGATATACCTCATCTCTCTACTCTTGCACCTCTACTAGCTAATTTATCCTTCTTTTGATTCTGTCTAGCTCTACCACTAAATCCTACATTAGTTTCATAATGGGGAACTCTAGTTAGATAGGTATTTCCAACTCCATGCCATAAAATAATTAGAAAGGGGATTTTCTTGTAGCCCTTTTTGTGTTTTTTCTATCTACCCATAGTGCATATCTAAGTTGCGAGTCCCATGGCTTTTATTGTTTACCAACGACTTGTTTATGATCTTCATAAGGTTTTTGTTGGAAGATTCAACTTGTCCATTACCTTGTGGATAATACTTGGAGGAATGCCCCATGATGATATTGTACTTTTAGCAGAAGGCTACCAACTTCAATAAACTAAAGGCTTTGGTGTGATTAGTCACGAGTTGTTGTGGGAAGCCAAATTGGGTCAAGATGTTTTCTTCCAAGAACTTGATAACAACTTAGTTAGCGGACTGCTTGGTGGATGATGGATTCTACCCATTTGGTAAAGTAATATGTGGTAGTTAAGGTGCATCTATGCTAGCCATTGGAAGGGGGATGTATTTAACCTATGAAGCCAAGAACCCATTGTTAGAAAGGAGCTTCTACTTGTACAGGTTTTTGGGGATGTAGGGATCCTTTGCCATAGAGCATATGCTTATATTATGTCATTGGAAACAATACTTAGTCCCCAAGCAAAATAGACTTCAATTGTCCTTCCAAGTCTATAATGACCACTCGTGGCACTAGCCACACAAAAAAAATATTTTAATATTATTAAAATAATAATTAATAATTAATAATTAAACTTCAATAAATATATACTCTAGTCTAGCTCACCAAATAGTTTCAATTTCATAATATAATTAAGAAGTAATTTTGGGGCAAACAATACATATTTTTTAATACAACATTAATTGTAATAAAAATTATGTTAACTTGATAAATATTTTTAATATAATTTAGAGATAATGTTTTAAGCAATTATTGAAATAGAAACCATTAATTGGTTGAAATAAAAATTAAAAACCTTACAAAAATATATAAAAAAACATTTATAATTTTTATTTGATTGAGCATTTTGTACAATCATCTACTTTGACAGGTTAATACTAAGTGGGGTGTTACAAATCCAAAAGTTTGCCATATGAAACAAAAGGTTTAGTGGAGTCCTTTCAATAGGTTGAGAAATTAATAAAACCATGTTCTTTTCTAATATAAAAATAATAACTTTATCAATAAAATAAAAAAAATAAATACATTGTATTTTTATTTAATTTTTTGTATTTAAATTTAAATTTATTAATTATTTCTCTAAAAAAGAAAAGTTAAAAAAATAATAAATTAATATGTTTTTTTATTTCAAATTTTTTTTTAAAAATAACACATTAATAATTTCCTATTTGTATCAAAATTTTCTGCATAGATATGTAGCTTCTGATTATACACCGTCAAAAAAATTTAAACACATATACCAAGTATATCCACTTTATTTGTCCACTTGATGATTCCAAGTATATCCCAAACAAAAACGTATAATGATGCTTGCTTTTCTTAATCTTGTAGCAATCCTCAATGTTGGTATCCTTATCATTCACATGAGATAAGACCAGCCGACAATACATATTTTCAACCCTCATATGATATAGAAAGATGCATGGATATACAACACATTTAAACTAATAGCGTGTCTGCTTTTTTCAACAACTTTTTGTATTCAAGTATGTGCACTGAAGTTAAAGTAGAGATTGTTTTGCAAAGTATGTGGGTGATCTCACACCATAGATATGGATATGGATGTAAGGAAGTGTTATGATAACCATGCAAGATATGGATGTAAGAAAGTGTTATGATAACGATGTAAGGGAAATTTGAAATTGTTTTAAAGTTTTGTAATATTGTTGGAGATTATTAGTTTCCTGAAATTGAAAAAAAAATATATATATATATATATATATAGAGAAAGAAAGAAAGAAAACAAAAATATTTTATATTTAATTGGTTTAGTTGTAAAACTTAAGTTTATCAAAAAGTTTATCTGGAAAAATCATCATAATATCCATGAAATGTTAGTTTAATATAAAATGATTAATTATGTGTTTCATAATATGTATGAAATGTTATTTTAATATAAAATGATTAATTCTGTGTTTTTAAGGAAAAAAAATGTATTTTTTCTTGGAATCCTGCAACATAAAACTATATGAAATTACTATTTTTTTTGTTGTTTAAAATATATTTATGAGTGTATAAATAGAATTAACATGCTAAAAAATTATGGGGCACTCCGATTATACAGAAATAATCACTCAAATCTTCTAAGGCACTCAGATTATATAGAAATAATTACAAATACGAGGATGTAACAATTTCACACCTTATGGGATACTTAAATTGAATTATACAAAAATAATCACTCAAATCTTCTAAAACATTCGAATTATACAGAAATAATGACTCAAATCTACGGATATAACAATTTTTCACCAAATTTCAAACAAAAGTTTCCTAAAAATATCTCCTTAAAAAAAACATTGCATAGAACATGTAGACTATAACTATTCACATTCATTTTATACTACTATTATACAACAACTGTATAACTATATAAAAATAGGAATTTTTTTAAATAATTATTATTTTAAAAAATAACATTGTATACTACTATAAACATTCATTTTATACAACGATTGTATAACTATATAGGAATTCATTTACTACAATTCTTCAAATTCATTTTATAGAAAATTTTTAAAATAGTTATTATTTAAAAAAATAATAGATTTTATACAACTATTTAAATTCATTTTATAAGAATTTATTTACTACAACTATTCAAATTCAAATGAGAAATAATCACTCAAATCTTTTGAGACACTCAGATTATATAAAAATAATTACTCAAATATGTAAATGTAACAATTTCTCACCCTATAGAGTACTTAAATTATACAAAAACAATCACTCAAATCTTTTGAAACACTACAACATTTATACAGAAATAATTACTACAACATTTATACTACAACTATTCACATTCATTTTATACCAGGACTATATAACTATATAAGAATTCATTTGATACAACTATTCAAATTCATTTTATAGAATTTTTTTTATATAATTATTATTTTAAAAAATAACAAATTTTATATAACTATTCAAATTCATTTTATAAGAATTTATTTACTACAATTATTTAAATTTAAATTCATTTTATAAGAAGGAATTTTTAAAAATAATTATTATTTAAAAATAATTATTATTTAAAAAAATTACAGATAAATAATTTTTGTTGACATTTTTTCATCGTGATAAGACTAGCATAGCCACATAATTGTGGCTGATCAGCACCGAAAGGATGATAAGATGAAAAGAATCTTTAAAAGAATATATTAAATTTTATTATTGATTAACAAATAAACGGTTGAGCTTCATTTATCTGGTGTTAATATTTTAATTTCTGTTAATCACTTAGGTGGCAATCAGTTAGCTATCAAATGTAAAAAAGTAAACACATAAACGGATGTCTTTATAATAGCTAGGAAGTTAATGATTAAAATTACAGTTATTTATTTTGTGTGACTACTAAGAATATTCCAGCCATATTTAATCCTGTCCATAGAAAACTTATTAAGCACTAAACCCCTATTAAATCTGCCCATTATCAATAAGTATATGTCTTTCGACGTAAAAATCTGTCCATTATCAATAGATATACGCCTTTCAACATAATAAAAACAATAAATGGTTGAGTCAGCGCCATCCACTTGACAGGCGTTGTCATCTCATCGTGATTATGAAATCTTGTGAAGCGTTGCCCATTCGTTCGGATTCTAGATGGGACAGATATTTTTAAAAGTGGCGAATATTCGTAAGTTGATATGTATGTCTTTTTCGTTTCGTTCACTGGTCTTCATATATGTACGAAACATGGCTACAGATTCACTCCAAGCAAATTGGATCTTTGACGAATTTAATAATTTTAAAAATTAGTTTAAGTAATTTGACTGTTTAGGTCGAAATTAAAAGTAGTTTAAGTTTAGTTTTAAAAATTAGTAATTTGATTTGCCATGTTGAAAACTCTGTTAACAAAAAGTGACGAGAGAAATATATTTAAATCTCTTTGAAATCGCTCTGTACCTTCTCTGACTGACTGAAGAGATTTGTACACACATCAAATGAATTAGACTAAGAAACAAATTATACCTTGTCATTAATAGATTATCTTTCAACAGTTGTATACAATTTGTATTTTTAGAATGGTGTTTGTTAAACGTTTTATTTAGATAGAATTTGGTGATGTAAATTTAGATAAAATGGTTATTTTCTATTATTTAAATTGTATTTCTGAATATATAAATAAATTAAAAAAACCTTATAACACTGAACTGAAAAAATAACCAAATAACAACCAAAAAACACTGAAACAATTAAACTACTAAAACGTTTAGACTACTGCTTTCAGAATTGCATATCAGGGGATTGATATATCAGCAGAGCATATCAAGGGAAGAAATATATATATAAATAAATAAACATAAAAATGTCACAATGAATCTAACTGTGGCAAACAGTACACCTGCTACCGACTAATGATAACATGAAACAGAAAACTAGAGTTGGAACTACATCAATCCAAGCTATTAAAAAGGCAGGACTTGAGTCATCCTGGTGAGGGCATCCTCAAATTGGCTCCATCTCTGCTCGAGAGTCCCACTGTAACCGATCGACATCCTAATCAGACCTGGCGAGATCCCAGCCAAATCCTTTTCCTCCTCATTCGTCTCACTGCTAGTGCTGCTACCAGAGCATGACATCAACGTCTCATAGTACCCCAAGCTCACTGCCATCAGACCAAACTGGGTATGATTCTGCAGGTGGTTCATGAGCTGGTTGGCCCTCTCCTCAGTCTCCATGTCCACACACAGAATCCCTCCATAACCATACCCACTGTTAACGATGGACTTCAAAAGGGCATACTGAGGGTGATCTTCTAGGCCAGGATAGATAACTTTCATGCCCAATTTCTTCATCCTGCTTGCATAGGTATACGCTCTGTGACAGTGCTCCTTCATCCTTAATCCCAAGTGGGGGAGCCTCTCAGAGATCTCAAATTCCACTTTCGCGTTCATCGTCGGCCCCAAGAGCATCAAGGTTCCCTGATGGAGATCCATCATGGAATTTATCAGATCTGCGGGTCCACATATTGCTCCTGCTATAACATCAGCACCCCCACTGATATATTTTGAAATGCTGTGAATAACAACATCAGCACCAAGTCTTGCAGGAGATATGATCATGGGGGAAAAGGTATTATCCACCACCACCTTAACATTTTTCTCGTGGGCAATGGCAGACAAAGATGGTATGTCTGCAACCGCCAGAGTTGGATTTGACACAGACTCAAAATACAAAACCTTGGTAAATGGTGTTATGCCAGAGTTGGATTTGACACAGACTCAAAATACAAAACCTTGGTAGATGGTGTTATGACATTTTTCACTTCATCAAACCTGTGTATATCAACAAAAGATGTTGAAACCCCACAGGCCCTTGGAAGAAAATGAGCTAACAGTGCATGGGTGCCTCCATACAGACACCTAGAGGCCACAACATGGTCTCCATGGCTACATAAGTGTAATAAAACAGAAGATATTGCAGACGTACCACATACCACTAGAAGTGCAGTAGGCAGCTTCAGTCCCCTCCAAAGCAGCCATCTGAATTTGAGGAATAGGTAAGTTTTTGGGGATGTGTTGTTCCAACTGAAAGACCCATTAATGAGTCCTTCCCTACACCTATACAATTCATGCAACCCCAATCAATTGGTGGTGGGTGGAAGAATTGAGTTTAGGGGTAGCTACCTTGGCAAATTCATCTATGAAGGATGGTGTCTTAAGGGAAGACAAGTAACTTGTGGTTGAGAGACAACGAGTGTATTGGGAAAAGGATTCTCCTAAGGAAATCTTAGTATCCTTAAGCATGGTGGAGTATGAAATATCACAGGGAAAATGAAATAAAGATATCGAGTTGTGGATAAAAATTACTTGACAGATGCCAACACTTGACTTCAACCAAAGGTTGGTCGATACACAAGGTCACATGTTTTAGATTCATATGGTAGTAGGAGTGGATGAATCATTCATTTGTATATTCACCAGATATATTTTTACTCAAGTTCTTCATGCAAATAATAGGGAAGAGGAGCTCCTTCTGCATTTAATTTGTTGAAACACGACCTTGTGTGGGACTTAAGTCTATGTGATACTCCATAACTGACAATCTTGTACTTATATTCTTTAGTCTTTCATGGTAGGAAACATGGTAGGTTTTATTGGTGGGAGAGATATGGTCCTTGGGGGCCAAAGGAAACCTTGCATAGGTGGAGATTCAAATTTCTATGGGGTATATTCTCCCTTTTGCATAGGTGGAGATTCAAATTTCTATGGGGTATATTCTCCCTTTTGCATAGGTGGAGATACAAATTTCTATGGGGTATATTCTTGCTTTTGCATAGGTGGAGATTCAAATTTCTATGGGGTATATTCTCCCTTTTATGGGATCACCATTTTTAACACTAGCTAGGGGGTTCCTGCTCACATATATGAAGGCTTCCTAGGTGTTAATCTCATGTATCAAAGTAGTTATGAGCCATTCATGGTGCCCTAGTTTCCTCTAATCCCCAATCATCTTTCCCTGTTGTAGAGCATTGTAGACCATAGATCCAGCTTAACGGGGAAAATCTCAACCATTCACAATGATTCATTTCATTGGGCTAATCGCATGCTCTTTTCTCTTTGTGATCAATTGTGAGTTATGGATCTGGTTTGGCACGACCAAGATCCATCGTACCTAACTCTTGATACTTTTTTGGTGCCTGATCCACCTTCCTCCCATGATGCAATGTGGACTATGGATCTAATCTACAAGATCCACCATTCACAACTCTTGATACTTTTTGGGTCCTCGATCGCCCTTCCTCCTGCAATGCATTGTGGGTTATATATATTTTCTAGCAAGATTAATATTTGCCATTCATGATACCCTCAAATTTTTTGGGCCTCGACAAGACCCATCCCCACACGACATTGTGATCCATTGATGTATATTGCGATGCAAATCTTGGTCATTCATAGAACTTTAAATTTTACCAACTCTTGATGGGCCTATATCCCCACAAGAAGATTTGGATTGATGATCTCATTCACTAGGGATAATCTCGACTATTTATAGCACTTTAAATCCTACCAATACTTGTTGGGCCTACCTCCTCACAAGAATAGTTGGACCACTAATATCATTTGGTAGGGTGAAGATCCACTACTCATGGAACTTAAGTTCTCTTCAACCCCGAATGGAGCTACCTCCCTGCAAATTTTTATGAGTGATTGATCAAATATAGCAAGGAAACAATTTATTGTTCATAACCCTTTAATTTTCTTTGACCCCCAATTGGCCTACCTCCCATGAGAAGATATCAACCACTGATCTAGTTCTACAAGAGCATCCTTGGCCATCCATGGTACTTAGGAGTCCACATTTCATCATT
The DNA here is from genome assembly GCA_032191745.1 of Picea mariana. Taxonomy (NCBI): domain Eukaryota; kingdom Viridiplantae; phylum Streptophyta; class Pinopsida; order Pinales; family Pinaceae; genus Picea; species Picea mariana. The sequence continues at coordinate 7,376 of JASDQU010686991.1, read as the reverse complement.
ATGCTCTTAATCAACAATATCATACTTGCATCTCTAGGGGTTTTATTGTGCATAAAGAGGAATCACAAGGGATCTAGGGATTTCTCATAGGTTTGCTCTTAGGGAGGCCAAGGGGGAATCCAAGGCATGTTGGAAAGGTGAGGAGAACATAGGGGCTTTCTCCTAGATGATGGGTTTGTAGGCTAAGATATAGGACTCTAGAGTGCAATTGGACAAATTTTTGGTAGGGGTTTCTAGGAGGGACAACATTAGCTCCTTATGTGGGATGTCTCCTTGCTTAAGGGTATGGATTCAAAATAGGGATTATGGAGTCAAAAATTCTAGCTACAAACTTATTCTTCAAAAATAATCTTGACTGAGCTTAAAATATTGAGAAAATAAAAAAGTCAAATCTTTGAAACAAATTGAAACCTAAAATACTATAGTACAAGGTAGGTTTTTCTTCACATTGTCTTTTTCCTCAAGTAATGTAAAACTTGAGGTTCCTACCATTGACAAGAAAATTTAGTGGTGTTCCCTCTAGGTTTTCCAAATCGAAAGAGTTAGGAATTTTTCCATAGACTTCTTCAATCACAAAGGGCCCTAGACACATGATGTCAAACTTTCCATGCTTGCTAGGATCTTCATGCCTCTTATCCCTCAACAATACCAAGTCTCGTTCGTCAAAATTTATAGGTATGTCCCTTTTATCAAATACCTCCTTCATCTTTTGTTGTTAACCCTCTAACCTATGATAAACCTCATCTCTCTACTCTTGCACCTCTACTAGCTAATTTATCCTTCTTTTGATTCTTTCTAGCTCTACCACTAAATTCTACATTAGTTTCATAATGGGGAACTCTAGTTAGATAGGTATTACCGCCTCCATGCCATAAACTAATTAGAAATGGGATTTTCTTGTAGCCCTTTTTGTGTTTTTTCTATCTACCCATAATGCATATCTAAGTTGCGAGTCCCATGGCTTTTATTGTTTTCCAACGACTTGTTTATGATCTTCATGAGGTTTTTGTTGTAATATTCAACTTGTCCATTACCTTGTGCATAATACTTGGAGGAATGCCTCATGATGATATTGTATTTTTAGCATAAGGCTACCAACTTCAATGAACGAAAGGCTTTGGTGTGATTAGTCACAAGTTGTTGTGGGCAGCCAAATTGGGTCAAGATATTTTCTTCCAAGAACTTGATAACAACTTAGTTAGCGGATTGCTTGGTGGATGATGGATTCTACCCATTTGGTAAATTAATATGTGGCAATTAAGGTGCATCTATGCTAGCCATTGGAAGGGGGATGTATTTAACCTATGAAGCCAAGAGCCCATTCTTAGAAAGGAGCTTCTACTTGTATAGGTTTTGGGGGATGTAGGGATCCTTTGCCATAAAGCATATGCTTCTGTTATGTCGTTGGAAACAATACTTAGTCCCCAAGCAAAGTAGACTTCAATTGTCCTTCCAAATTTATAATGACCACCCACCACCCATGACACTAGCCACCCCAGAAAAATTATTTTAATATTATTATAATAATAATTAAAATTAATAATTAAACTTCAATAAATATATAAATAAATATATACTCTAGACCGTATGCTCATCAAATAATTTCAATTTCAGAATATAATGAAAAAGTAGTTGGCAGTGATTTTTTAGCAAACAATAAATGCCTTTTAATACAATATTAATTGTAATAAAAATTATGTTAACTTACTAAATATTTTTAATATAATTTAGTGACAATATTTTAAGTAATTATTGAAATAGAAATGTTAATGATAATAAAAATTATATTAACTTAATAAATATTTTTAATATAATTTAGTAATAATATTTTAAGCAATTATTATAATAGAAACCATTAATTGATTGAAATAAAAATTAAAAACTTTACAAAAGTATATTAGAAACATTTAAAAATATAACTTTTATTGGATTGAGCATTTTGCACAATCATCTACTTTGAAAGGTTAATACTAAGTGGGGTGTTACACATCCAAAACGTTTTTGCCATATCAAACAAAAGAAGGTCTAGTGAAGTCCTTTCAATAGGTAAACCTACAAAGTTGAGACATTAATAAAACCATACTTTTTTTAGTATAAAAATAATAACTTTATCAATTAAAAAAGAGATAAATACATTATATTTCTATTTAATTTTTTATATTTAAATTTAAATTTATTAATTATCCTATCTTCTAAAAAAAATTAAAAATAATAATAAATTAATATTTTCCTATTTGTATCAAAATTTTAAAAAAATGATACATTAATAATTTCCTATTTGTATCAAATTTTCTGCATAAATATGTGGCTTCTGATTGTACACCGTGAGTGGAATATAAACATATATACCAAGTATATCCACTTTATGCGTCCACTTGATTATTCCAAGTATATCCCAAACAAGATGCTTATCCTCAATGTCGGTATCCTTATCATTCACATGAAATAAGACCAGCCGACAATACATATTTTCAACCCTCATGTGATATAGAAAGATGCATG
>JASDQU010686990.1:4120-17314 GCA_032191745.1 Picea mariana | reverse complement strand
ATTCACCAAAGGTAAGCAGGAAGATCATAATGCAGAGGACCCTCAACATTCCCATTATGAGCATACTCATTCCTCCCACTCCCCTTGGGGTTCTCCACACTCCTGGAATAAGGTTCCCAAAGTTGACATGCATAAATTTGATGGATCCAACCAATCCGAGTGGGTCTCTCAAATGGAACAATACTTCTCCCTCCATAATATTTGGGATGATCATACCAAACTCCATGTAGGGGTTTTGTACCAGGATCAAGAACGATGGAAGTGGTGGCAGTGGCATAAGAAGTGTTATCCAGGAATACCCACTTGGAATATGTTCACTAAAATAGTTTTTGCCCATTTTGATAGGGAATCACATTTTTTGGGTAGACCCACCAAGCTGTGCCAAACTAGATCAGTCACAGATTTCATCACAACGTTTGAACAGTTGGCTATCAGGACTGAGGGCCTATCTGATGCATTTTACCTTGAATGTTTTATCAGTGGATTAAAGGAATCCATTCAGGCTCATGTGAACATGCATCATCCTATTACCTGGTTGCAGGCATGTCAATTAGAAATGGAAGCATAGACCATCCTTCAATCACCACCCATGAAGGCTCCAGTTCTCACCTGTCCTCACCCCAGGGCTCACCCAACTCTGACACAAACATTGAAGGTCCAAAGGTATCTCCAGGAGAAATGGCGGAACGTTGCAAGCAAGGGCGTTGATACTATTGTGATGAAAAATTTTCACCGTGGCATAAATGTAGAGAACAAACGTTCTTCCAGATTGATGCATCAACTTCCTCTCCTTTTGAAGACATGCTATCAGATGAGGCTCCTGACCTAGACGAAGCTCCACCAAGTGATCATGTCGAAGATTTAGTTGTAACCCCTATGGAACCTGAGGAACCCGTCATATCGCTTCATGCACTCTTGGGTATTTTGGCCCCACGGACATTGAACATCAAGGGCTACATCAAACATCGACCGGTGGTGGTGTTGATTGATAGTGGTAGCACCCATAATTTTATTCATCGCAGGCTTGCTAATGAGATCCATTTTTTTGTCCACCTTGTTTCTAATTTTTAAAACCTCATCGCTAATGGTGGTACTGTGAAGTGTGGGGGTCGTTGTGAGAATGTCAAACTCCAAATGGGTGATTATACTCTGAAAACCCACATGTTCTTTATTACCATGGGTGGTTGAGATATTGTATTAGGAGTGGAATGGCTTTGCACTCGGGGGCCAATCACAATGTATTATCAAGAATTGTATATGAGCTTCACCCAAGATGCTCACCCCTATACCCTCCGAGGTCTCCAAGTGGGCTCTCTTGAAATCATTAGCTCTCATAGGATGGAAAAACTGTTGAAGAAAGGAAATTGTGGTGTGATCGCTCAATTTAATTCCATCCAAGGCATTCAACAGGCCTCTCAGGTAGTTCCTCCTATCCTGCAACTCATCTTGGACAAATACCCCAAGGTCTTTGAGTTTCCCACAACCTTACCACCCTCTAGGGATGAGCATGATCATAGCATCCCTCTTCTTCAGAGAATTCAACCCCCCAATGTGCGTCCCTACAGATATCCATTTTCTCAAAAAAATTAAATCGAAAAGATGGTACAAGAATTACTGGAGGCGAGGGTAATTCGCCCTAGTACCAGCCCATATTCTTCACCAGTGGTGATGGTCTTAAAGAAATAAGGTACTTGGCGCATGTGCCTTGATTTTCATGCCCACAATAAAATGACCATCAAAGATAAGTTTCACATTCTTGTCATTGATGATCTGTTGGATGAACTCCAAGGTGCATGTGTATTCACCAAATTAGACCTTTGTTATGGCTATCATCAGATCTCGATGAAGGAGAAAGATATTCCGAAGACTACTTCCAGAACTCATGAAGGATATTATGAATTATTGGTCATGCCTTTTGGCCTTTGCAATTCCCCAACCACCTTCCAAAGTCTCATGAATAAATTATTGAAACCTTACCTTTGGAAGTTTGTCTTGGTTTTCTTTGATGACATTCTCATTTACAACCGCACTTGGGATATCCACCTTCTTTGTGTGGAAAAATTCCTCCACTTGTTGCTTGAAAACCAATTGTTTGTCAAAAAGACCAGATGTTCCTTTGGAGCTAGCGAAGTCGAGTACCTGGGACACATTATCATTCATGAAGGAGTAAAAGTGTACCCCAAAAAGATACAAGTTATACAAAAGTGGCAGCAACCCATGACCTTAAATTGCCTCAAGGGTTTTCTTGGTTTCACGGGATATTACAGGAAATTTGTCAACCATTATGGAAAAATTATTAAGCCAATGACCAACCTTCTTAAGAAGAGTGTATTTCATTGGACACCTATTGTTGAGCAAGCCTTCACAAATTTAAAGCGGGCCATGTACACTACTCCTGTCCTACTAGCACTGACTTGAACAAAACCTTTGTGGTGGAATCAAATGCTTCTGGCACTGGTATAGGCGCAGTGCTCACACAAGATGGTCGACCTTTGGCCTTTGATATCTAAGTGTTGAGTGGCTGCAATCTAGGAAGATATACGTATGAAAAATAAATTATGGTTGCTCTACATGCGGTGCACACATTGCGGCCATATCTCTTGGGACATCGTTTTTCAGATCAAAACAAATCACCATAGTCTGAAATATTTTTTGGAGCAACGACTATCCTCCTTGGAACAAAATAAGAGGTTGACCAAAATGTTGGGTTATGATTATGAAATCATATACAAAATGGAAAAGATAATATAGTAGATGATGCATTGTCAAGATAACATGAGGAGGAGAACTCCCTCTTTTCATTATCCTTGCTGGTCCCTAATTGGATTGAAGAAGTATGCCAAGAGTGGCTAACACACCCAACTATCTCCAAGTTAATTCAGCGCCTTCAGGAGGACCCTAATCCTCCCATCGGCTATTCTTAGCAGGAAAATATTCTCAAATATAAGGATCACCTGGTTCTATCACCCTCTTCAGCACTCAAGCAGAGGCTCTTAACATAGTTGCACTCATCAGCTATTGCAGGTCACTCGGGGTTCCAAAAGACATATGCTTGTGCCTGTCGTTATTTTTTCTGGGTCGACATGAAGAAGGATATCCTTCACTTTGCCACAAAATGTGAGTTGTGCCAACGTAATAAAGGTGAAACTATCAAGTCTCCAGGCGACCTACAACCCCTTCCCATTCCAGCTTCTATGTGAACATAAATCTACATGGATTTTATAATGGGCCTTTCTAAAGTTGGGAGCAAGTCCTCCATCGTGGTGGTGGTTGATCGCCTCTCCAAGTATGCTCATTTTTGTGCATTATCCCACCCTTTCACACTGACACTAGTAGCACAAGTTTTCCTTGATCATATTTTCAGGTTACATTGTGTTCCCACCACTATTATATATGACCATGACCCAACTTTCACTAGCACATTTTGGCAATAGTTTTTAAAATGGTAGGGAACCCAACTAAACATGATCACAACCTATTATCCCTAGTCTGATGGCCAAACATAAGCGGTCAACAAATGTTTGGAAACCTACTTGTGTTCTTTTTCTTCAGACAAACAACACTAGTGGGTGCAATGGCTTCCCTTGGCATAATGGTGGTACAATACTTCCTATCATACCGCCACTAAAATGACCCCATATGAACCAGTGTATGGCCAATGCCCACCTACAGTCACTACCTATATTCCAGGAACATCAAAGATCCAATCTATTGATTCAATTTTTCAAGGTCACACAACCACCCTGGCGGATCTAAAGGATAACCTCCACATGGCCCAAAATCACATGAAGCAACATGCGGACTAGCATGGTTCATAAAGGGTTTTTCAGGAAGGCGATCAGGTGTTTCTCTGGCTCCAACATTACAAGCAAACATCTCTCAAAGATCAGGGACATCACAAGTTGGCACCCAAGTTTTATGGGCCTTACCAGATCATCAACCGTATTGGCTCAGTGGCCTACAAATTGGCCCTTCCTGCTACTTCCAAAATCCATCCGGTGTTCCATGTTTAATGTATGAAGAAAGTGGTGGGACAACATTGCAGGGTCCAAACCATCCTTCCATAATTAGATGAAGAAGGATCCCTTTGGATCCAACTGGAAGTAGTCCTCACTCAGCGTGAATGTCAGCTACATGGCAGAACTATCAAGGAAGTGTTGATAAAGTGGAAGGACACATCACCAAAGGATGCGACCTGGGAACCAGCAGCCATACTCCAACAATTTCTGCACCTACAGCCTTTAGGACAAGGATGCTTTTGAAGGGGAAGGGAATGTTAGGATCCGATCCTAACCCTTCTCCATGGGTAATTAGTTAGTAGGATATGTTTTCTATGTAATAAAGGCCAACATTAGTTAATAAGGCCTAATAAATAAAGGAGAATAAGTCAATGTAAGAAGACCTAATAGAAGCTTTCGCTTCTAGAAAGATCTTCCTCTAGAAGTTTCCTTAGATGGTAGAATTAATATAAATAAGTGTAAGAGGCATTGGATATTTTGTCTTGAAGATTATTGTAAAAGATCTCTGCTCTGTTGGAGGTTTCCCCCTCAAAGAGGCAAGTGAACATTGCTATCATTAATAAAGGTGCTCTTTCTGGTGTTATCCTGGTATTATTCTGATATTGTTCTCGATATATCATTGTTGTTCTTCCATTGCTCGCTAAATATTTTTGTTCTGCATACTATATTATACATGGAATATTGCAAGTGGTATCAGAGCTCTTTCTCAGAAAGACTTGTGGGGAAGTAGAAATAGAAAACTCCCTCCATGTAGAAGTCCAAGCATTCGTCCGCAAAGCCATGCATCCATTCACCAAAGGTAAGCAGGCAGAGCCCAATGCAGAGGACCCTCAACATTCCCATTATGAGCACTCATTCCTCCCGCTCCCCTTGGGGTTCTCCACACTCTTGGAATAAGGTGCCCAAATTTGACATGCATAAATTTGATGGATCCAACCTAGTCGAGTGGGTCTCTCAAATGGAACAATACTTCTCCCTCCATAATGGTTGGGATGATGAGACCAAACTCCATGTAGCGGTTTTGTACCTGCATTTTACCTTGAATGTTTTATCATTGGCTTAAAGGAAGCCATCCAGGCTCATGTGAACATGCATCATCCTACGACCTAGTTGCATGCATTTCAATTAGCAATGGAAGGAGATACCATCCTTCAAGCCCCACCCATGAAGGCTTCAGTTCTCACCCATCCTCGCTCAGGGCTCACCCAGCGCTGACACAAACATTGAAGATATAAAGGTATCTCTAGGAGAAATGGAAAAACATTGCAAGCAAGGACTCTGCTACTATTGTGATGAAAAGTATTCACTGGGGCATAAATCTAGAGAACAAAAGTTCTTCCATATTGATTCATCAACTTCCTCTCCTTCTGAAGATATCCCATCAGATGAGGCTCCTGACCTAGATAAGGCTCCACCAAGTGATCATGTCAAAGCTCTAATTTTAACCCCTGTGGACCCTGAGGAACCTGTCATATCGCTTCATGCACTCTCGGGTATTTTGGCACCACAGACATTGAAGATCGAGGGCTACATCAAACATCGACCGATGGTGTTGTTGATTGATAGTGGTAGCACCCATAATTTTATTCATCGCAAGCTTGCGGATGAGATCCATTTCTTTGTCCACCTTGTTTCTAATTTTCAAACCCTCATCGCTAATGGTGGTAATATGAAGTGTGGGGGTTGTTGTGAGAATGTCAAACTCCAAATGGATGATTATACTCTGAAAACCCACATGCTCTCTATTTCCATGGGTGGTTGTGGTATTGTATTAGGAGTGCAATGGATTTGCACTCGGGGGCCAATCAAAATGGATTATCAAGAATTATATATAAGCTTCACCCAAGACGCTCACCCATATACCCTCCGAGGTATCCAAGCGGGCTCTCTTGAAATCATTAGCTCTCACAGGTCTTTGAGGTTCCCACAACCTTACTACCCTCCAGGGGTGAGCATGATCATAGCATCCCTCTCCTTCCAGGCAGTCAACCCCCCAATGTACGTCCTTACAGATATCCATTTGCTCATAAAAATGAAATCGAAAAGATGGTACAGGACTTACTGGAGGCAGGGGTAATTCACCCTAGTACCATCCCATATTCTTCACCAGTGGTGATGGTCTTTAAGAAAGAAGGTACTTGGCGCATGTACCCTGATTTTCGTGCCCTAAATAAACTGACTATCAAAGATAAGTTTCCCATTCCTGTCATTGATGATATGTTGGATGAACTCCAAGGTGCCTGTGTATTCACCAAATTAGACCTTCGCTTCGACTATCATCAGATATGGATGAAGGAGGAAGATATTCCGAAGATTTCTTTCAGAACTCATGAAGGACATTATGAGATCTGCACAACATGGTGGTGCGCAACTAGATATGATTGGTTTGAAAATCAAATTGTGTTGGTAAATATCGTGACCAAGTCGTGAAAAGGGGGCTCCATGAATCTTTATAAGAGGAGGAACGCAAAGGAGGAAAATGGATACAAAAACGTATTGAAGGATGCCATGAATTGGTAAATGAGAAGAGTCACGAGATCATTGTAGTGGGGCCACGAGATAGTTGTAAAAGTGTGCAACCAAATAAAAGAAAATAAGAAACATAATTATTTATGTGTGGCCAACAAACAATCTCAATAATTGGGTAGACTGGGTCTACTTTCGACGAGGACTTAAGCAATCAAAGAAGACTCTGAAAGAAGACAAAAAATTCCAATTTCCATATTATAGACAAAAAAGTCCTCTGAAGTTTTCCCAAGAAATTTGAAATGGTTGTAACAACCATTCTTGAATCTAAACATTTGTCTAGCTTCTCTGTTGAAGAAATGATGGGATCACTTATCTCACATGAAATCATACTCAACTTCGAAGAAGGTTCTATGGAACATGCTTTCAAGACTCAAAACTATTTTAGTAGAGGAAGAAGCAAAGGAAACAGAGGGAGAAATCAAAGAGGAAGAGGCAAAGGTAATCAGAATGCAAAAGAAAAACACACAAAGGACCAACAATAGTTTAAGGACTCACGGAATCAAAGAGGAAAAGGGAGAAAATGGACAGACAAGTCCAGAATTCAATGTTATTATTGCAGAAAGTATGGCCACTATGAGAGTGAATGCATAAAAAAACAGTTAGATTAGAACAAAGGCGGAGAAAATGTCTCCAACAATGAAGGAGAATCATCTGAAGCAATGTTTCTTTCATGCCATACATCTGAAGGTCACTCCAAGGACCTTTGGTTGTTGGACAACGGCTGCAACAATCACATGCTAGGTAAAAAAGATCTGATTTCTTACATGGATTCTACTATCAAATCTGAAATTACATTGGGTAATGATTCTCAAGTAAAAGCTCTAGGAAAAGGCATTGTATATGTTTTAGCCAAACAAAATCAAAAGAAAGACATACATGATGTCTACCATGTACCAAACCTCAAACACAATATGATCAGTGTAGGACAATTGATGGAGCATGGATATGATGTCTTATTCAAAGGATCAACATGCTTAATTTTGGATAAATCACCCAGTAGGAAACTAATTGCAAAAATCCAAATGACTAAGAATAGGATGTTTCCCTTACATTTAAGAAGTGTCAATTTGTCACTGTCATATGCTCAAAATGTCTCAAATACATGTGAGACCCTCTTATGTTATGCTAGGTTTGGTCACCTTCCTTTTAAGAGTCTAAGTCTTCTTCAAATACATGCAATGGTCAAAGGTCTTCCTATTTTGAATGAACAAGACAACCCATGTGAAAGTTGTATACTTAGAAATCATAAGAGAGACAACTTTCCAACATCCTCCAATAGAGGAAAAGAACGTCTAGAATTGGTTCACACAGATCTCTATGGACCAATGCAAACTCAATCAATTGGTGGTAGTTTTTATTTTCTGACCTTTATTAATGATTGTAGCAGGAAAATATAGATTATTTTCTTAAAAATAAGTCTGATACATTCTCAAAGTTTAAAGAATTCAAGGCTAAAGCAGAAAAACAGAGTGGAAATATGTGAAAGTCCTCAAATATAATGGGGGAGGAGAGTACGATTCAAAGGATTTTGTAGATTTTTGTAAATAACAAGGCATCATAATGCAGACTACAACTAGATGTACTCCACAACAGAATGGAGTGGTTGAAAGGAAGAATCAAGCCATCATAATGTGGCTAGAAGTATGCTCAGAGCGAAGAATTTGTTTAATGAGTTTTGGGCTAAAGTGGTTTCATGCTTAGTTTACATTATGAATAGATCTCCAAAAACAAGTGTCAAAGATAAGGTACCTCAAGAGGCACGGAGTGGCACAAAGCTAAATGTGTCTCACTTCAAAAAATTTGGCTACATTGCTTTTGCATACATCCCTAAAGAGCTAAGAAAGAAACTTGACAACTTGAATGAAAAATGTATCTTAATAGGATACAATGAATAGTCAAAATCCTAGAGACTTTATAATCCAGTCACCAAGAAATTTCTAGTGAGCAGACATGTCAAATTCTTAGAGAACAAATCATGGAATGAGCAAGAAAATGAGACATTAGATAGTCAAAATCCATTGCAGCAGATTGATGAGAAAACAACAAGTTCAAAACAACAAGCAAGTGTATGTGGATCAACCACCTGGTTTTGAAGTCAAAGGACAAGAGGATAAAGTGTATAAGTTGAAGAAAGCCTTGTATGGCTTGAAGCAAGCTCCCAGATCTTGGTATAGTCGGATTGACTCCTATCTGATCAACAATGGATTCAACAAAAGTAGTAACAAACCAACACTTTACACAAAATTAGATCATGAAGGTAAAATTCTTAGTGTTTTCCTTTATTTTGATGATATGATTTATACAGGTAATCTGATGTTAGAAGAATTTAAAGTTGCCATGAAAACAGAGTTTGAGATGATTGATCATGGACTCATGAAATATTTTTGGGGAATTGAAGTCGAGCAATCAGCTCATGGTATTTTTTTCTGGTAACAAAAGTATGCTACAGACATTCTAAAAATATTTAGAATGGATAAATGCAAGTCAGTTGAAGCTCCTATTGCACTAGGTACAAAATTGATCAAACAAGATGAAGGCTCAACAATTGATTCAACTTTATATAATAGGCTGGTAGGAAGTCTAATGTACCTCACTGCAACTAGACCTGATATAATGTTTGCAACAAGTGTTGTTTCCACATTCATGGAATCCCCCAAGGATTCTCACTGGAGAGTTGGAAAAAGAATATAAGATATGTTGTAGGGACAATCGACTATGGCTTGTGGTACAAAACTTCTGAAGATTACTCACTTGCAAGGTACACAAACAATGATTTTGTAGGCAACATTGATGATAGGAAAAGCACATTTGGTTATGTTTTTCATTTGGGTACCAATTTGATTTCATGGGCATCAAAGAAACAACCCATAGTTGCAATATCTTCAGCAGAGACAAAGTATGTTGTTGCAACTTCAACATCATGTCAAGCTGAGAAGAATCATGAAGGATCTAGCACATACAAAAAAGGATCCAACTCCTATTTTTTGTCATAACAACTCACTCATCACATTGTCAAAGAATCATGTGTTTCACAAGAAAAGAAAACACATTGACACGTGTTTTCACTTCATCTAAGAGCTTGTCAATAACAATGATATTTCTCTTCCATTATGTGGATCAAGAGATTAGCTAGCAGACATTTTTACTAAACCACTTGGAAAAATTGTTTTTGGATTTCAAAAACAACACTTGGGCATTGTAAGTGTTGATGAATGTAATAGTTGAGATTAAGAGGGAGTGTTAGAGTTAATCTCGGTGTTAATGTTCCCTTGTCTGCCAGCTCACCGAGTTGAGCAGAGTTAGACACCAGTGCAGTCTAGATAGTCTTCAATTCTGTTTTAGTTAACTGCAGAGTAGTTAGCAATCCGTTGGATCCTATTGTACTATCTTGTAATCTATTTAATAATGAGATGGGTACTAAAACCCCAAGATGTTTTTCCCGCATCTTTGTGTTTGTGTTTGATTGTTTCTCCGCCTAATAGTTGATCAAAATGATGATCTAAGCATCCAGGATCCCTTGTTCATGAATTTTGTATCAAGGGGAAACGAATGGTGGAAACTAGTATTGCATAAGTAATACCTTCAATCAAGTAGAATGTAATGCCTGACTCCCCAATTCAAGAGGGGAGGGTCTCTCATATATAGTGGTTATGTAAATCTACTGCTCTAATCATCGAAAATCAACTTTCTTGGGCACTAAGTAGTGGTAAGCATGTTAGAACTTAGAATATGGGGAGGCTGCAATCCATTCAAGTTGCTAAGCTAAGTGGAAAAAGGGAATGGTGGCAATGGCAGGGAATATGCTCACTCTTTGAGGTTTCTCGCTTTGATAGATCAAAGTCTGGGAGATGGATTAGATGGAAAGAATTAACACTGCCAGACCCTCTCAAGACTCGATTCCTCTTCTTATTGACCCATTTGCGTGGTGCTACCCCACTCAATAGATTTTCGCAAGATTCAAGAGGATGGGGGATACAAGGAGGTGCATATATAGAAAAGCAAGGATACCATGTTCAGCTCTGTGAATAAACTGTGTCTCCAAGATCCGTTATTTGGAAGAATATTATGGTGGGGGATTTCCTACCAAAAGTGAGGATTATCTGTTGGACAATGGCCCATGGTTGATTGTTGATTGCCCAAAATTTGAAGAGACATGGCAATCAAGTCCTGTCCAGACGCTTATTATGTTCTGTGGAAGAAAAAACGTCAAGGCACCTCTTCCCGGAATGCCAATTCATCACATATGGAATCTAGCATTTGCAAATTTGGGGTGGCATATTGAAATACCTTCAAATTAGCGAGAATTGTTTCAAACCTTGCATGAAAACCATCTAAACCATCCAAGTACGTTTGTGAAAATTATCCAAGAATACTCCTAAATTTCTCTGTTGGAATATATGACTGACAAGGAACAGAGACATCCAAGTACATTTGTGAAAACTATCCAAGTATACTCGTAAATTTCTCTGTTGGAAAATATGACTGACAAGGAACATAGCCATCTTCAAGGAAGAAAAGTCAACTCTGAGAGTAATAACATTGCAATCTGGAGGATTGCTCAATGAAATAATTTTCTCAAAGGGCGTCGGAATGTAGCAACATCATCGTGTTAGATGAAGGGGGAAGAATGTAGATTTAAGGCTTGTTGTTGGGCTGAATAACGCCTCGAAACAATCAATTTGGCAGACCAAGGAGGCATGGCCCATGGCAGTTACTATTGGGGACGGTGAGTTTCACCAATGGCAGTTAAGAAGGCAACAACATGGGTTAATCTTTGACTTCAAGTGCATAGATCCTCATTGATTTGATAGGAAATTAGGAATTAAGCTTCGCCTGGGAACTTGGAAGGATGGCAACGAGATTATATCATGACATAATATAAAAGTTTTATGTTTTTTTTTTCATTTGTTCTAATCAATTTTGTTTGGCTAAAAATTTAGAAAAATAATTGAAATGTTAGATTTTAGTGGTTTAGTATACATATTTTAGGTTAAGTGTTCTGAAATTTTTGAGTACTGAATCAGTTTATGCATTCAAAAATTCATTTGAACAATATAAAAATGTGATTTTGCCCACCATCACATTACCCAATTCTAATAATAATTACCAAATAAAAAATAAAAAATAAACATCTAACTTTAAACTACGCCTTATATCATGGATTATCACTGGTTACACTATACCACTGTGATAGGAGAGTCCCCAATAATAATCCGACACATACATTGCAATACCACTCCTCGAGACATCTCATCGAGTAGGTTCATTCAAAGGTCTCGGGAGTTGGCAAAAAAATATGATAGCATCGAATTCATCCAAGTCCTAAAGGCTCATAATGCAATCGTAGAACAAAAAGGCAAAACTTATAATAAATGGGTGGATTAACCACTTCCCGCCTCCTATGAGTTGGATTATCGAAGGTATCAACCCCTGTTTACAATGGTTCATATGCAATCAAAGAAGGATAAGTGGCAAGGCATGTAAGCAGAGACGGGACAATTATTAATGTTCCTGCAAATGGGCATTCCATATCAAAAGTTGGTAGTGAGAGATGTTACTATTGCAGGTGCGATGAGTGGTTGGCTAAATGTGGGTTATTTCGTTCGCCTGGAAAGTGGTTCCTCATCTGTTTTGTTCTCTCAATCAGCGAGGCATGCGAAGAACCTGGGGACATCGCACCTTCTGTCATAGCTTACTTCTCACATTTCTTGATCTGTCTGCATGAAACTTGGGAAGAGTTTGAAAGCTAGCTTGGGCTGCAAAGGGAGTGGAGTGAAAATAGAGGAAACATGTCAGGTTGCCTCTGTAATCAGGACCGCTGCACTCTGTGTGAAACCTAGATTTAGGGAACATGAGGAGAAATGATCACCAGATAGCAGAGGTTCAGGACGCACTATCTCTTTTAGTCTGGAAATGGGAAGGATCAACAGGAAAGGCATGTCATTAATACCACTCTCCAGCTCAAAGCTCACAAGAAAAAAGAGAGAATTTGCAAGTAGAAAAAATGAAATTTTGGAAGTAAGAATTGAGGATCTGCAGGGAACAGTGTCCAAATCGATAGAGAGGAGAGCAACTTACAAATAATGGTAGTCTGTGGCCTTTCCATCAAATCCGTCCATTAGCACATTTCACTATGAACTAGGCAGAGGAAAAGAGGAAGCAACAGTGCAGCAAGGTCAAGTCTTGGATGGAAATGGGTTCCGTTGAATAGCTAGCCAACTCTCAGGTCCATGTCAAGCTTGAATCCCCCTAGTGTAATCCATCTCTTAATAATGTTTTGTAAAGTTATCTTAGTGCTGAACCAGTTAATTAGGCAATGTTCTAGTAGCGCATTCAGGACCAATTCTAAATCTATAAGATTATCTCAAAGGGTAGGCATAAATTTTGACATTTTGATATATTCTGAAACAATGATAGCAGTGACATTTTGATATATTTTGAAACAATGATGGCAGCTCTGCCTCTTTTTGCAAGATGTGGCAATCGTATTTAAGGCAAGCTAAACCCCTAAAATTAATATTAAAAAACAAGAATTCGAAGTTGTTAAGAAGCTTAAGTCAGATAATAGCATTGTCATATTATAGGCCGATAAAGAAGGTGTTGCAGTGGTGTTGAATAAACAAGATTATCAAAACAAAATGATCGA
>JASDQU010686989.1:60841-73016 GCA_032191745.1 Picea mariana | reverse complement strand
TTCCTCCTCTTATTCAAAGATCACGGGAGAAGAAACTAGAAGTTTCTCGTGGCAAGAGGAAAACTTAGAGCATAGTACTTAGTACTTGCTAGATCTCTTTTTTTTGTTTCATGTTTAGAAGTAGTCTCTAAAACTTAGTACTTTGTCTTGAGTCTTGAGTCTTAATTATGGCTTATTCTGTAAACAATGAAGTTATGAACGTATGAATTGAAGAACATCATATGACAATTTACCTTTGAAGTTAATGATTGATGTTATGATGCTTTAATGATTGATGTTATGATGCTTTTATGATTGATGTTATGATGCTTTAATGTTGAGTCCCACATATGTTTATGATTGATGTTATATGTGTAGTATGTAGTATGTACTAAATGGTTGATGCTTTAATGATCATCAATTCATCACTAATCAATTAGTTAAATGATCTTATATCTATGTTTTCATGTTTTTTGCAATTGATTCAACATTCTGCATGTTTTATATATATATGCATCAAAAAATATATTTTTTATGTATTATATAAAAAACGCTCCCGAAACTCTCCCGCTCCCGGAGATTTTTGAAAATTTGCGCTTCCCGCTCCCGCTCCACGCTCCCAACAGCCTTGGTATGGATACAAGCCCACAAACGAGCAGATCCTAGAGATGGCCAAACATAAGGGAATAGTTTACCAAAGAAAAGGGAGAGAAGCTGCAAGCAAATCTCAAACAAATTTCCCCAAGGTAACTACTCCTCTTCCAATTACTGATCTATCTATTGATTTAGGTAGTTGGATTTCAAATGCTAAAATATTGGTTCCAGTATCAGACCTTCTGAAAATCCCTTCACAGAATGAAAAATTACTTAAAGCAATAAGTGTTCCTAATGGAAAAGAGGTTGTTAAAAATCAAGAGGTTGTCAAGAGTCAGGAAAAGGAGAAGGTACAACATAAAGATCCTTCGGTGGTTTTAACTAGCAGAGATAGAACCAAGGAAGAGAATACCCCTTTCTTTGTGTCTCTAGAAATAAATGACCAATGGTTACACAATTGCATGTATGATTCCGGAGCTTCATCCAACATCATTATTAAAGGGATTATGCAAAGGCTGGGCCTTATGGTTACAAGGCCCTATCAAACATATGTGCCATGGATTCCAGGGAAGTTGAAACCCTTGGGATTATCATAGATCTGCCAGTTAAGCTAGCTTTCCGCCTAGAGTTTGCTTTTAAGATGGATGTGCTTGTAATTGATGTGCCAGATGCTTGGGGTATGCTTCTCTCAAGAAAGTGTGGAGCTCACACAGGTGGTTGCATAAACATGGATTTAACCTTTGCAACTATCCCATACCCTCCTCCATCAACATAACATTTCAGACTCTTTAGGGAGACAGAAAGGAAGTACCATATAGAAGACCCTAAATAGCAATTTAATGAGTTCTTATGCCAAACATCTGAGATGGGTAATTTCTTTATTTCCGCTGCAGTATTATAGTTGAGATTTTCAGTGTATAGTTAGTTTATGATAACTGTTGTATAAAAGTGTATCTTGTTATTAATCATAAGGCAATAACTATCGAGAGCTGAGAATCATATAAACATCAACATGGTATYAGAGCTAGTTGAAATATTGCCACTACACAGTTTCTAGTTGCCGCTGCAATTTGCCGTTGCACAGACCTGAACTTGTCAAGCTCGTTGAGCAAGACAAAGAGATTAATTTTGCCATAGATCATCTCGCCCTAGCCTAGTGCACCTCCTTGTCTCAAAAATTTCACCCTAAAATCTGCTACTGCAGTTGCAACAACCTTCTTTGTGAAGCTCGTTGAGCATTTACTGGGCTGACTTGAGGAAAACTATTTTTATAGAGCAACTCGCCTTGACCTAGCGCACCTACTGCACTTCTCGGATTGACTTTCCGTCCAAAATTAAAATCTTAGGGTTTTCAGGCTTACTGACATTTTCCTCGACATTGAACTTTTTGCTATCTTGATTTTGTGATTTCTTCATCTACTGATGGTGTCCAGTTTTAGATTAAAAGACAAGCTGGATGGTGCTACAAATTTCAGAGGTATGCACTTGTATTATGTATATGTTTCCAAGTTATATCTTTTAGTAGAGCATGATGGTGTTTGCAGGACACGTACACTTGGAAAAAGGACCTTTGTCCATGCAGTGACAATAAATCCAAATGGATCTTAGATCTTGTGCACTTAGAGGAAGCCCAAGAGTTGGTGATGTCTCCTACAGTATATGACAACCCAAAATCAAATGGAACAACAACATCAAGACTTCAGGTTTGCATATCGGGTTTGATATTTTATTGCTGCATCTTAAGTAAATGTTGTAAACTGGGACATCAGTCTTTAGAGATCTATTACTGTCGAGTACTTTTGCTATCAAATGTTTTGAATATTGTTAGTACAATGATCATTGTGTAAATGCTCACTATTTAGTACTAATGATGCACTTATTTACAAGATGAAATTGATCTCTTCTAGAAGATGTTCTTGGTTGTTGTCTTTGTCCCGGGCAGGTTATTGTGGAGGTCACAACACTAGAAAAGTGTTGCTCTTGTTTTGTTCCGGGCAGGATACCACAAAGGAATGATTGGTAACAACATTGGAAAAGTGTTGTTCTTGTTTCCCATTTTTTTTATTCTTGTTCCTATTTCCTTATCATAAGAATATTGTTCTTGTTTGCTATTTTTTTTGTTATTGCGTTTGTTTCGGGCAGGTCACAGGTGATAGCTCTAAGAGGGAGCTATAGTGACGGTTGTAGGAGGCAACATATTAGATGGTCTCTAGTTTGAGACATGGAGCAGGCTATCCAGACATGGAGTTGTATACATGACAATATACATCCATTTATCGAAGGCAAAGAAGACGGAGTTAGAATCTTCTGGAAAGAAGGATACTTTTGTGGGATATAGGGTGTTCCACATGGAGATTGACTGTGGGGAGCAAAAGGCTCCAAAGGATGACCGTACACATCTCTCTAGTTCATTTGTTCACTCTTTAGATCATCAGAAAGAGTCAATAGAGCCAAAAGGGCCAGTGGATCTACTTAGAGACATTGTAGTGACCAGGTAGAGGCCAACATGGCTTCGTGATACGTTGCGGGATGCAGTGAGAGATGCAACTCTTCGTGATACTTAAAGATTATCGAGTTGCATAGAGTCACATCATTGATTCCATAACCTTCCAGTTATGAGGAGCAGGTGGCTCCACCAATGGTGAAGGAGACGACCCCACCTAGTACCAGTTCAAAGGGAGTCAGCCCTCAGGATCCAGTAGGGAGAAGCAGCCTCCCAGGACAGTTCATTGGAGATCAGACTTCAGAGGAGATCAATAGATGCAGAGGGAGCATATGGCTCCAAAGATTGTATAGATTCAGAGGGAGTCATGTTTCAGAGGGAGCATGGTACTCCAGGATCGATGGATACTTGATGAGCTTGGTTTTAACCAAGAGTGATGCAGACTCAGAGTGAGCCTCAATTCAGATAATTAGTTGGCTCAAAGGGAGAGCCAATCATTCAGAGGGAGTTCTCCCTCAGATCCATGTGGGAGAGAGACATCCTTCAGGACTGACAGACAAGTGTCATGATTTGAGGAGACTTCGAGGAGATGTGACATCTCTTGGGAGGATACACTTCTTTCAGTAGATCTTGCTACAGCGACATAGGAGGCAACCAATCAGGACTGGGTATGGATTTTGTCTCAGTCATAGAGGGAGCAACCGGTGAGGCAGACTGGACAATAGAGCCTACTTCAGTGATAGAGGGAATTGACCTTAGAGTTCGAGATGGAGGATCTTGGACGGATGTACTCTTGGGATTAGAGGTGTGACAGAGATCAGATGAGATCTTCCTCAGTCAGGGGATACTGATGAGATTCGATATGATGGACTGCAAGTCCATAGTTACACCTATGGAGACAAATCTGAAGAAGTTGAGTGATTCTACTTCAGATTCAGATTTGGTGGATCCCACGATGTATAGGCAATTGATTGGATCCTTGATATATTTGGTTAACACCAGGCCGAATACTTGCTTTATACCTTGAGCCAGTTTATGGTAGAGTCGAGATACTACCATTGGGCTGCAACAAAGCATGTGTTGAGGTACCAACATGGTACAATTGGATATGGTTTGTCTCGGGTGATGAAGTGAGGCTGCAGAGATATATAGATTCCGATTGAGCAGAGAGTGCAGTAGACAGATTGAGCACCTCAGGGTGCTGCTTCAACTTGGAATCAGTTACGATTTCTGGGATAAGTTGGAAGCAGGCTTCTGTAGCACTCAATACAACGGAGACGAAGTATGTCACAACTAGTGTTGCAAGTCGTGAAGTGGTGCAACTTCATAGGCTTCTTGCAGAACTTCATCCGAGACATGGTACAAAAGGGAGCAGTGAAGCTCTAATACTTATCCACAGATGAACAAATTGCAGGTATCCTCCCTGAGTGGCCATGGTGACTTGGCTGAGGAGGATGATACATAGGATTAGCCATGCTGATTTGGCTAGTGATGAGTGTTGATGTTTCAACATTGAGCAAACATTCTCCCAGATTGGTCATGCACGGGGCTATGCTTGTGCTGATATGACCAAAGGGAGAATGATTCATTCACTCATGGGGCTCTGCTAGTGGTGAATGGCCCAGGTATGTTGATGTTCTCCAAGCAATAACATCGGGCAGACATTCTCCCAGATTGGTCATGCACGGGGCTATCCTAGTACTGATATGACCAAGGGTAAATGATTCATTCATCCATGGGGCTTTGCTAGTGGTGAATGGCCTAGGTATAGTCCTTCTCCTGTCAAGGAGTAGATGGACTCGCGATGCTAAAACATGCATATTCTGGGACAAAATGCATGTGCGGAGATGGCACATCAATATGGCTCATGAAGAAACGTTTCTATGACAAAAGAAATCCAAGTATGGAGAATGTCTCCCTTGCTCAGAGGGAGTGTTGGAGATTTGCAAATTCAGGCAGTCATTCTTCACAAGAAAGTACAAGAAGACCCATCTACACCATTACAGAAGCCCTGTGAAGAAGTTAAAGACCCAGAAATGAGAAGTCGGCCCCATAGGAAAATAATAAAGTAATTGAAGACCCAGAAATAAGAAGTCGGCCCCAGACTGGCACCCATATTAGTATAAATATTGAACTAGCTCATTTCATTTGGACAGGCAGACAATTCTCCTTTTTGTAGTGCACACAAGGCAGTTGCAGTTGCATTTGTGCTATTTCGCTATATCTTGGTTCTGGTTATCTTGGAGAGTGCGCCACACTTGAAAAAGCTCTTGCTTGGTTGTTCTTGGTTATCTTATTGAGGCGCTAGCCTTGGGAAGGACTTTCTCTGTATGGTATTCTAATCTGGTGATGGTGATGTAGTAGTAATATCTTGGATTGAATTCTTGTATAGAAAAGTTGCTGGGTTTTCTCCCAAGGTTGGGTTTCCCAGGATAAACTCTTGTGTTCTTGTGTTGTGCTCTTGTGTTTAGTGTGCATGGTTAATATTTCTAGATCCTGTTATTTCCAGTGTATAGTTATTCTTTGATAACTGTTGTATAAAAGTGTATCTTGTTATTAATCAGAAGGCAATAACTATCAAGAGCTGAGAATCATATAAACATCAACATAGTCTACCACACTAGCCCCCCCCCACAAACACCAGGAAAAAGTGTGAATCTACYAGAGTTGGGGAAACAAGGGATACCATTCATGATCAGTGTGGCATCATCTAACAACCAGTGTAAACCAATCGAGTTTGGTTCAATCTCTTGTAAGAATAATGCTTCCTCAACTCTGTTATGAAGGGGAACTTGTTTGGTCCTGGTATGAGTGTTGAAGTCCCTCAAAAGAACAACCTCACAAAGTCTAGAGTACTGTATGATGTTTGCATACAAGACTCGGTTTGGGTCCTCGTTAGAGTCCCTTTTAAGGGAAAAATATGAGAGGTAGGTGGAAAGTAGTAGATCACAAAATAGAGATCCCAAGGGATGGGAGAAACCTTGGTAACCCGAATCCACATAAATCTGGCAAGCTCATCTGTTGTGACCATTGTGACTTTGCCCTGGAGGGTATCCCAGTAAAGACAATCAATACCTCCCAAACCCCTTACACTCTTTGAACTCCGAGTCTCCTGTCTACAAGATGAAAGCAATGATACCTCAGATATTCTGGGATAGTCTTGAAGGAATCATGGTAAATTTTGGGAAGTGCTTCACCAAGAGAAGGCTCATATAAATTATAAGTTATTTTATGAAGGGTTCTAGATGCTTCTAATAATATTTTATTGGAGGCTTCTAGGAGGTTCTTTAAAATAAACTATTAGAAGAAAATATAGAGGCAAAATCTCGTGTTTTCTAAATAATATTTTATTGGAAGTTTCTAGATGGGTAATTTTCCCTAGAAGCTTATAGAGTTTTCCTTATATTATTGACACTTCTAGTATTTTCTGAATAATATTTTATTGTAAAATGGTTGAGGAGGAGCTCTATAAAAGGAAGAGATCTCTCATTTGCTAGGCATGGTTGTCATTGTAGGTGTTCCCTTCCAGGCTTAGTTGAATATCTTTTGGGAGAAAGAAGATAATGGGCATTCTAATGTGGAGGTTTGTCATCTTTCTTTTCGTTTTCTTGGGTTGCTTTGATGGTTGGAAATTACTTGTATAAATCTGCGGGTAATAATCTTTGTAGAAGGGTAGTCTTGCCCCAATAAGAAGACGTAAGGGTTGAGGTGAAACACTCCCTTTGTCTTGTTGTAATCATTGTTTATTGAAGGATTTTTGCTGCCCTAACCTCTTGGTTAGGGCTGTCTAAACTCTTTTGAGGGCTATCCTAGCTAGGGTTGTTAAGTATGGCATGTCTAGGCTCGCTTAATATTGTGGTGAAATCACACATGGAATGTATTGTTCACTGATCATTCTATAAAGGGCTTCCTACTTGTGTCTTCCTCATTTATGATTTGATATGTGACTATCCTTTAATTAAGAATGGTTACACATTATTGCTTGGTTGATTTTGGACTTGTTGTGAGGAGCATCTTTGGAAGGGCCCTCCTTTCGTTTTCTACATATTGAAGTAAGTCCATGTGGTTAGTTTGAGCATGTTTATGATAACTAAACTGTGCCTTTTTTCATACTGTTCGAACCCTATTGATTGTTTATCTTGGTTCCATTACCCATTGGATAGTCACTGATCTTGGCAATCCATCAATCCCATTTATTTATGAAGTATATCTTACACATTCTTTTATAGGGAATCCCCCCTTGTGCCGGAGGAGAAACAACCTAAAGTGAGAGGAATAGATGTGGTGACAACGAGCAACATTCCTAAATGCCTCTAGGGTTGCATTGTTTGATTTTTGTACGTGCTATGAGGAGCATCTTTGAAAGGGCCACCATTAATTTAGCACATATTGAACTAAATCCATGTGGTTAATTTGAGCATGTTTATAACAACCTAACTATTCCATACTATTCAAACGCTATTGATTGTTGATCTTGACTTCGCTGCCCATTGGATAGGTACTGGTCTTGGCAATCCACCATCCAATCAGTTTTTAAAGTATATCTTACAAATTTATTTCGATGGAATTCCCCCCTTGTGCCATAAGAGAGTCGACCTAAAGTGAGAGGAATAGTTGTTGTGGTGACAATGGGCAACCTTCCTACATTCCCCTAGGGTTGCACTTCATTTAGAGACTTCAATATCTTTGAGTGCGAGTTTGGGAGGTAACATAAGGAATTTAAATTGTAGTGTCAAATAAAATAAGATTGAAGTAGTTGCTTTCTTAATAATCATGAGCAATTTGTATAAAAAATTAGAGCCAATATGTGATTTGGGGGATATAAAGGTGCACAACATCAAGTTAGCAATGAGACCTGCACATCTTCATTTTGTTGTATACTTGGATATTTTTTGCTCCATTTTTCGAGTGTTCCACCAAGTTTTTGGGATGAGGGGACATAGAAGCGGGGAAACATGCCCAAAGGATGTATGGAGACACCCTCCAAATTTTAGGCAATGTCATGGGGGATAGGGTGACGTTGGAGTCCTTGGCATAGGGTACCTAGTCTCTAAACTTGTTAAAAAATAAAATTCAAAGAGATGAAAATATAAATCAAAATGATACATTGGAGTTAGGTTATAGACTTATGTTTTTATGTTTATTTATTTATTTTTCGAGGACAACCACATGGGGAAACTCTTGGGCACTCCCCTGCATTTCATGGATGGTACCTAGTGCAAACCCTTCGTTGCTGACTATGATGCCTGACTCAGGAGGGACATTGAGTGAGACACACAATAGAGGCAACCAACTTGAGGGATCAACCATGATACCTCTTGCATAAAGCTCAAAGCACTCAACAACTCACTAGCTCACTGGGATTTTAGGTTTATTAGGCCTTGCATAGTAGGGAATATAGCTTTCGCTTAACAATCAAACTGAGTTTGACTTTATGAATATTACATTAATTTTTTATAATAATAATAATCTATTTTTAAGGACACGGCTAAGTCAGACACCAAATTGATGTATGAGACCCCTTGTTTGTGGGACGAGGGACCCCCTCCGCGCAGCGATTTCACTGCTAAAGTCTATGGAGGTATACATACCCTACCCCCTTGGATTTGAACCTGTGACCTCCAAGGAGGAAACACATGTTCTTAACCATTAGGCCCACTCAGATTATGTAATTGAATTTTTAAAATAGAAAAATATATTTTAGAATTTCGATATCATATAATTCCCATTTTTTATTGTTTGTAAGGTTTGATTTGACAAAATAACCTTTGTTGAATGCGGCTATTGCAAAATGATAACGATAATAATAAAAATTTAACAAAAACTAAAAATTACCACATAGTTTTAGCCATGCCCTTTGCATTAAAGCATGCTGTAGCATTTATGTACTATTTCATGAGACTGTCTGCATGCTTGCTGTAGCATTTATGTAGTGTTTTATGAGAACTAATCTGTTGGGTGCTTTGAAGGATGAGCCATATCGTTTTTAATTTGATCATTGTGACCATTGAGCATTCCAATCACATTCCAATCACATTTCGGATGATGCTGCAATCGTTCCGTAGTGTGTCCTACCATTTTGGGACCACGGGACCATGTCCCCAACCTTGGGGAGCATGGCCCTGTGTAACACTGCATTTTTCTTTCAAGATTTTGGTTCATTTCCTGAAAGCTAAGTTACTTGACACATCCTAAACCCTTCACGTGTTGTGTGTTCGTCATGTCGGACACGATTCATGAGAATACATGTCGGATAGAATTCATGTGAATACGTGTCAGACACAAAGTTGCATCATGTCCTATGCACGAGACACTATGCAACTTTGCGTTCGGCACGTGCCAATTCCGTGTCGCGAAAAAAGAACACGTGTCTCGCAGAAATTCGAGCTTGCGGCTCATAAAAGCGATTTCTCACATCTTTTTTGCCTTATTCGTCCCAGAGGTTGGAGCAAGAAGTGATTTGGAGTGCAACAAAGGGCTTTAATGGAGTGTGAGAAGGGATTTCAATTGCAAGCAAGTGGATTTGTCCACCATTCTTCAAGTTTTTTCCTATAGCAGCAGTCCAAGAACTTTGCTACAACAACCATGGCTCAATCATCAAGGGCAGCTGGAAGAGGGCAAATGAAAGGGAGGGATTTGCCCACTAATGTTGTCCCCTCTCCTTCATTTTCAACAGGGTCAGCTAGTGTTCCATTTACTGGAAGTGGGGCTGCAACACCAATTTCAAGTGATGAAAAAAACACTCTTTTAGCAAGGCAACATTCTCAAGATTCAAAGTATCCATTGTGGAAATATGTCACAAGACATCAAGGGCCAGGGTCCAAGTTAAAGGGGGGAGGTAATATTCTTTGGACATGTAATTTTTGCAAGAATCAATTTACGAGCACCTACTTCCAAGTAAAGGGCTATTTGTGGGCACACTTTGTGGACTTGGACCATGTCAAGGAGTGAATGAATCCAAATGAAGGGAATTGGAAAGAGAGGCCCATGTTGGCGAAGGGATTGTGGCAACAACATCTAGGAGACCCAAGAATGAGGATCCTCTTCCATTCTTGAGGAAACCATCTAGCAATTACCCATTTGGGGGTGGGAGTGCAACAACAAAAAAGAGGCCTGCAATGGGTCCAATGGATAAGATATTTGAGTAATAGAGGTGAGATGAATTGGATCTTACCATTGGGTTTTTTTTCTATCTCAACTTCATCTCATATAATTTTGCATGGTCTCCTTTGTTTATTGAGATGTGTTGAGGTCTAGCTCAAGAGGCTCCAACAACGTACATGCCTCTTGGTTCAGAGAAGCTTAGAACCACATTGTTGGTTAAGGCAAAGAGGCAGGTGGATAAAATGCTAGAGCCTATTAAAGAAACTTGGCTCTCATCTGGTGTTAGTATTGTTTTAGATGGATGGACAGATGTAACACGCCATCCACTCATCAACTTCATGGTGTCTTCCTTGAATGGACCAGTTTTCTTGAAAGCGGTGGATGCTCTTGGAAAATACAAGGATGCACACTATATGGGTGAGTTGTTCATTAAAGTTATTGAAGATGTAGGTGTTGATTTTTGTTTGCAAATTATTACAGATAATACACCTGTTTGCAAGGTTGCTGGCATGGTTGTAGAAGCTAAATATGCACAAATATTTTGGACACCTTACATTGTTCATTCCTTGAATTTAGCACTTAAATCCATTGCTTCAAATGTGACATGGATCGAAAGTCTTATTGAGGATGCACGTCATATCCACAATTTTGTACAAAACCATACCAATGCCCTCACAATCTATAAAAAGTACACACATCTATCATTGTTGAAGATTGCCGATACGCTGTTTGCCTACTCATTCATCATGCTTCAGAGGTTGAGGGAGGTCAAGCCTGCTCTTGGGTCCATGGTCATTTCAAAGTTTTAGTCTTTTTGGAGAAAGAAAGATCAAGCTTCTTCAAAAAAGGTCAAGGATACAGTGTTAGATGATGCTTGGTGGGAGAGGGTAGATCTTACCATTAAGATCATTGACCCTATCATCTCTTTGTTACGATTTGCAGACACAGACAAGTCCATCCTAGGAGAGGTTTATTTGGGGTGGGATTCCATGATTGAGTCTGTGAAGACCATTATTTTACAGAATGAGTCCCTTGAGTATGGGACACCAACATAGATCTTTTTCATCACCATATAGGATATTCTTATCAGTAGGTGGAATAAGAATTGCACACCTTTGCATTGCTTGGCTCACTCATTGAATGCGAAATACTACAACAGTGAGTGGCTCAGTGGTGGGACTTCACGTGGATTCCCTCCTCACATGGATCATGAGCTTTCAGAGGGGAGGAAGGAAGCATTTAGATGGCTATATCAGGATAGAGCATCCTTTGATGAGGTAGAGGCGGGCTTTATAAATTTTTCCACTACAAGCGAGAGCTTTTCTAGCTATGATGTGCTCAGAGACAGGGGGACTAAGAAGCCCTATGCTTGGTGGGCAACACATGGGGAAACATGCCCTCCTCTACAACACTTAGCCATGAGGATCCTCTCTCAGGTTACTTCATCATCTTGTTGTGAGAGGAATTGGAGCACATATGGGTATTTGTACAGTTTGAAGAAGAGTAGGCTTGAGCAGTCCAGGGCATAGACAATTGTGTATGTGCACACCAACCTCTGTCTTATTTACACGTAGAGGGGGGAATGGGTGAAGGGCAAGACAAAGATGTGTGATGTGTTTCCCGATGATATGGGTTTGGATAGCAATGTTGAGTTGGCATTGGCCAACATGGATCTTAATGACCCAGTGCTAAAGCCGGTCACTTTTGAGGATGATATTCCTCTTGAGGGGTCATCCTCCACAACAATAGATCTAGTTCCACAGATTGGATTGGATGATCATGTAGAGGAGCCGAAGATTGGAGGAGAGAGCAGTGGCGATGGCGCTGATTTTGATGATGATGAGATGGATTCAGAGGACTATTGACAGACTCGTGCTATCGGATTCTTCCATCTACGGTTCTAGTATCTAGTATCTAGTTCTATCTTATTTTGTATTTGCCACTGGCATTTCCACCTATAGTAGCCTGTAGGTTGTAGCAGTGACTCAGGAGTCAGTGTCTATGTAACACATTTTGATTTTGATGACTTAATGAGAAAATTGCAGTTTATGGTTT
>JASDQU010686989.1:34039-58662 GCA_032191745.1 Picea mariana | reverse complement strand
AATAGATCTGAACCGAACCTTTAACTGAGCATAACACTCAGGACCTATTTCTATTGTGGTGGTGTACTATCTTCACAGGTAAAGTTGGTATCAGGTATGTTTCTAATTTGTTTCTTCTGAAAGTTCAGATCTGAGTTACTAGAATCTAAATGATCTTCTTTGTTTACTATTTAACCACAGTCATATAAAAAAAAAAAGAAGTCTTGTATCACTGTTGATCTGCTGTTACAATTGAAAGGGTTTGCATCACTGTTTGCTTGATCTGCTATTACACTTGAGACGGTTTTCATATCACTGTTTGAGATCTGAGTTTGTTGCTTATAGATTGAGTTTACTATAATCTTGAATGAGCATTATCTAATCTGCTTTAAGATCTGAGATTTATCAAAGTTCGTCTTCTTCTACTGTCACTGCTTTCTATAGATCTATTTATATATGCTGTCTATGCTTCAGATCTAAAGTGTTCTTGCTTTGAAATTAAAAGAGACTGCTGTTTTTCAAAATTACCCTAAAATCTAACAGGGATGATGACGGGTATGTTGCGCATTAACTTTATTACCCTCTCCAACGATGCTTCTAGATGCCACCTAAAGATTATTTTTGAAAACTGGGTATCCCTTTGAATTATTTTTATCATGTCTATGATCAGGAGGGAATCCCCCTCTACCATGACTTGGTTATACTCATTCTCTTTTACCATGCCAAATCCTCCTTCTAAGGCTAGGAGCTTTGTGGCATTATTGTTGTTGAATCCTAGTTTGCCTACATAGGTTTTGAGGATCTTCCCTTCCTCCTTTCGGAAAACCCCTCCTAGACCAACCGGACCTAGATTGCCTTTTGACGCCTCATCAAAGTTTAGTTTGATGAATCCTTGGGGTGGGGGCGACCATTTTGAGAGAGCCGAGACATTTGGAGCTGCCTAGGTTATCCCAACCAGTGCACGGGTAGTCGAAATTGCTAGCTCTCTGAGGATGATACATTCATATTGATTTATTTGCTAGTCTTCATTTGTCCAAGGTTGATTGAGTATTGTTTCTTGCAGGGCTTTGATTATTGAGGCCCAAGTCATTTCCGGGGGCGTCGATTCATTTCTAAAGATGCGTCTGTTGTGTTCTTTCTAAGTTTCCAGACTAAGAACCTTGGAAGCAACTGCCAAAGGCGGTTGATGATGGGGTTCTTGGTTATGGCCATAGGCCATTTTTCAAAGGAGGAAAAAATCGAATTCCGGTTGCATCCTGTTCTCCTGAAAAGTGTCTCACTTTGTTGCCATAGGGTTTCCAAAAAAGGGAAGAATTAAAAAGATGCTCATTTGTTTCTTCGTGGGTTTGACATAATATATAGCGTGAAAGGCCAATGAAGCCTCGCTTGCAGAGGTTGTCCCAAGTGAGTCTTGTTTTGGCTTAGAAGCCATAAAAAGATAACGACTTTAGGCTGAAGCTTTTGTTGCCAGATGCATTGCCATATTTTTTGCATGGGGAGATTTTGATATTCTGCTGCCAGTGAATAGGCCTCTTTGACTGAGAAGGAGCCCTTTGTTGACCATCCCTAGTGTAATTTATTTGGCTCATTGCTCACTGGGATTTTCCTTTCTGTTAAGTTCTTCAAAAAATTCTCCTCCATCTCTTGATCGGGTATACCCAACCAGTCTTCCTTAGGGATCCGCTTGCGCCATTTGTGGTGCTCTCCTTCCCCGGTCCAGTAATGAGCTACTCTGGTTTTGCCTTGGCTTGACATTGCGTCTTTTATACCTGTGAGTTTTTCCTGAGCGTCCCATTTCGGTCTCTGCTGCCACACATCTTCCCACAAGAGGGCCTCCCTTCCATTTCAGATTTCCCCAAAACAATGTTGCTAGATCAGGTTCCGGCTTTGCCAAGCCATATTCCAGATTAAAGAGCCTCGCAAAGCTGTTTGCATTCTAATTAGGCTGCCTTCTTGTTCTTCCAGTGCATATTTTCCCTTACATAGGCGAGCCCATTGGGAGTTTTGGTTTGTCAGCCAACGCCACCATAGTTTTGCTCCAAGGACAATACCCAGAACTTTAGGATCTCAGAGACCTAGACCTCCCACCCACTTTGGCTTGCATATCGTATTCCAGGAGACCAAAGCCCATTTCTTTTTTTCCTTTGAGCCTCCCCAAAGAAAGGATCTTTGAATATTTCTAATCCCTTTCAGAACAAATTTTGGGGCCCCCGTGGTTGAGAATCGATAGAGGGGGATAGTCTAGAGAAATGATTTCACTAGGATTAGACGACCCGCTAGATTCAAGGATCTGAAGGCCCAGTTATCCAGCTTTTTGTTGAGAGGCAAATAAGTCGTCCCAGGTAGCTTTCTTTAGGGAGTTTTCGATGAGAGGGATCCCTAGATATTTGGTTGGAAGGGAACTGCAGGAGAAGCCTAAAGTGTCGACCAAGTAGGTTTGCACCGCTGGGGGGGTGTTGAAGAAGAACATCTGCGATTTCCTTTTGTTGATTAACATTCCTGAAGCTTGTGAAAAATCCTCTAACACTTGTTTTATTTGGACGATCTCTCTTATGGTGGGAAATGCCATTAGCATTGTGTCGTCCACAAACTGTTGGTAAGTTGTTGGTTCTTCTCCCCAATGGAGATTGAGACCTTTCCACTTCCCTTGAGCCACAACTTTTTTGATCGATCTGCCTAGCCCTTCTGCCATGATTATAAAGAGGAAAGGAGAAAGAGGGTTGCCTTGGCAGATACCTCGGGAAGGGGTAAAGGTTGAGGTCGACAAGCCATTGAGCAAGATTTAGAAGAAGGCTGAAGAGATTAGGGACATTATCCATTTAATCCAGGCATGGGAGAAACCAAAAGCCAAAAGGATGCTTGAAATATAGTCCCAACTAAGGTTGTCATAGGCTTTAACCAGGTCCAATTTAATTAGTAAGACAAGCTTTCGGGAAGATTTTAGGGAATCGATATGTTCTTGGGCTAAGATTATATTGTCTAGGATTTGTCTGCCTTCCACAAAGCCCGGTTGTTCCTGGGAGATTAAGAGGGGGAGGAGGGGCTTAAGACGATTAGCTATTACTTTGGAGATGATTTTATAGACTACATTGCACATGGCTATAGGTCTAAACTTGCTGGGATCCTCCACCTTCTCTTCTTTAGGGATTAGGGCTAGGAAAGTTGAGTTCAAGGCTGGGAGAACTTTGAGGAATTTTCTAGAATCTTCCACAGCTTCTCAAACATCTTGTTTTATCACAGACCAACAAGCATGAAAAAATTCAGTAGTAAAACTAGCAGGGCCTGGAGATTTACCTTTTGGCATTTCCATGACTGCTTGTTCCACCTCCAGCGAGATCTCTCTCAATAGGGCTGCATTTTGTTCTTTGGTTACCAACTTAGGAATATTTTTGGTAATTTTATTTATTGCTGATTTCCTATTAGCTTGTGGTTCTTTCATCAGATTACTATAGTACTCGATTAACTCTGTCTCCATATCTTTGTTTGTTCCCTTGAGAGTCTCTAATTGATGTGATTCGGTTAGAGTGGCGACGTTGTAGCATTGAGTCATGAAAGAAGTTTGTATTCTTTTCCCCTTCTTTCAACCATTGCACTCTCGATTTTTGACGCCATAACTGTTCCTCCTGATGTTCCTGGATAGAGATTTGGGCTCTTAATATTATCTCCTCCTTTATTAAGTCTTATGTGCAACCTTTAGCGATCGTTTCTTGTTGAATTTGTTTCATTTGCTCTATCAACTTTGATTTTAAAGAAAATATGTTCCCAAATTCTTCCTTGTTCCATTTTCTTATTTTCTTTTCAAAATTTTTCAGGCGTTGCTGCAGGCAATACATTGGTGATCTTGAATTGATTGCCGCTGAGTTCCACCAACTTTCAAAATTTTCCTGGAAAGAGTGATTGGATAGCTAGAAGGGTTCGAAACAGAAGGGCCGATTCTTTGGACTCGCTTGGATGTCTATCATTAAGCTCACCGATCAGTGATCCGATCCTTGGTAGGGCGAAATAGCTATCTCTAAAGCAAAATTGAGGCGGAGCAGAGATTCCGAGACCAAAAAACGGTCGAAACGAGAAGCTATTTGATGGGGATCTCTCTTATGATTATTCCATGTAAAAACTCCATTCATGGTTTCCCAGTCCACCAGATTGAGGGTTTGAAGAGTCTCCTTGAATCTTTCAGAATCTTGATCCAGGCGATTAATCCCTCGTTTCTTTGAGAGTGTAGCTATTATATTGAAATCTCCATGGGTTTTGAGAAGTTATCGGGGCAAGGGTGCACAGAGAATTCAAGAAAGCTAGTTTATCTTGAGGGAGTTGGGGGCCGTAAAGATTAGAAATCGTTCCTATCTGATCAGAACCCACTAGTTGGAAGACTACAGAAAGGGAATGACGAGTGGCAAAGAACTGATTGAGGAGGATCATTGAGGGGTGCCAAAGGATAGCTAAGCCACCTGAAGCTCCGGTAGCATCCAAAGCCACTGAGAGGCAACCTTTCCAGCATCTTGTGGCTATCTTAGCAAGGGTTTTCGACGGGCACCTAGTTTCTTGAATCATTATTATAGACGGTTTTTCTTTGTAGATCAGGGTTTTTAAGGCTCTGTGTTTACTTGGGCCATTGAGGCCTCTTATATTCCAAGTGATAACTTTCATTGAGAATGGGGAGTTTGGGATGAGAACTTTTCCGCCATACTTCTATTTCTTCCCGAATTGACCAAGAGTTCTCCTAGTTCTTGTAAAAGTTGTTTATTCGAGGGTCTTCCTCTTTTCTTATCCACTTTGGTTGCTTTGGTTATTTCTTTTGATGACTGATTCTTTATTCCAAGAGAAGAAGTTGTGGAATGCTTACCTTTCTGTGTGGATCCTGCTTTGTCCTTGTGTTTTGATTTGAGGAATGTTGATTTCAGGAGTTGGATTTGATTTTCTGGGATTGAGTGGACTTCTTGCCATGCACAGGCTGCTACTATGCTTTGTAGGTCCAAACCTTCTAGTTCCATTTCGTCGTTGTCTTCCTGATCTGTTTTGTTTTTCTCTGAATTCTTCATTTCCTCGTCTTGATCTCTGATTGTGTTGCTTTCTTGATGTAGATCTGGATCTGGGGTCCCCTTGACTTTGTGGTCTGGATCTCTGGGTCGAGTCTGGGCCTGTTCTGGTTGAATATGCTGCATCGTCGTTTGCGATTCACTCTGTTATTCCTCAATGGTTGCAAGTTTCTCAAAGCTATTACTGGTTCTGGGTCCCTTTGGATTGGGTTGAGGAGTTGCTTTTTGCAGGACCTTTCTCTTCGTTGGGACTTTTTCGAATTCTTCTGCATCATTTCCCTGTTGGGCTTTGGGTTGTTCCACCAATTTGTTTTGAGGGAAATCTGTAAACAGGTGTCCATGGGCACGACACTTGCGGCATCTGAAGGGTATATGTTCATAGTCTATCGTTTGAATCCACTCAATATCCCTGAATTTGAGGCTTATTGAGGCTGGTTGTGCCTTTAAAACATCCAGATACACACAGATCCTAGCATATGAGGTGTACCTTCCTTGAAGGGTCACGTTTGCTATTCTGACATAGGAACCCAACGTGTTACCAATGCCTTCTAAAATCTCAGGATGCCAGTATTCTTGTGGAAGAGAGTACAAGTGAATCCAGACCGAGGCTGCCGTAAAATTCTTTTTCTCAGGGCTGAAGTTCTCTTTCCAGATCCGGACGTATAGACCTGCTGAATTGAAAAAGTACGGGCCATTCTGGAACACTCTTTCTCAGTCTTCTGTCAGGTTGAAGATAGTTGTAAAGAATCCTTTTGATCCAAGTTTCAGAGCCATGTTTCCTTTGGGCTCCCATCTGGTTTTGATCCACCAGAGGAGGGCCTTTTTCGAGGGCCATGAATTTACAGATCAGGGCATGATCCTGCATAAATTGGATATACTGCGCCATTGTTGGGAATTGGATCTCATATTGCAGAATATCTTTGGCTTGAGGAATACAGGTAGAACTCTTTGGGTTCTGGTCCTGTTGATTATTCAGAGGGGGCGTGGGCTGAGAAATTGCCTGATGTTCCTCCTCCATTGGGCTTGAGGAGTCAGAGTTGGCCTTGGTCTTCATCGGGGTTGGGTCGGATCCCAACTTCGATGGTTCAGAGCTCAGATGAGAAGGTGTGCGGCTGCTGCCAGCCACCACGTTCCTATAGGAAGGGGTGGCGCCAGCTGCTGCGGTGGCCACCATCTCAGGAAACAGGGAAAAGGTTCTAGTGCCAAGGTTGCAAGTTGCAGGTTGCAGAGCAGTTTTCCAATTACTTTAAGATTTTCCATGTTAGTTACTAAGTTAGTACTAGTTGTATGATTGAATTTGTATCATCATCATGTAAATGTTTACAGTTTTATTAATTATTTCATTTTTATATGTGTAATTCATATATATATATAACGTGTCCTTCGTGCCCAGTTTCCGGGAGTCGCCGTGCCTGTGTCGGATACTCGTATTTCTGTGTCCTCCGTGTCCTGTGTCCCGGTGTCAGGTGACATAGCCTGAAAGATTTCTTTACTTTCTCGAAATTATAAATTTAAATAATAATATTATCAAATTTCCTCATTTTTTCCTTTCCACTTTGCTGTTAAAATCAGAAGAAATGCTGGCTGTGTCTTTATTCTTTGATGTAGTTTCAGTGCATCCTCTGGAAGGGAAGAGCAGTAGAATGGATGTTGAAAAAAGCATAGCAAGTACAATTCATGTTTTATCATTTCTGTATACTGGAGGAATTTCACTTGTAATTATGTTCAGTCTCAATTTTTCTGCTCATATAAATTTTTTGGATAGGTCATAGTTGCTTCTACCTGAACGAATGCAGGACAAGTTCTTGCAGGTCTTTCAAACGAATTCTGTTTTTCATGTTCTCTACTTCATTCCTCGAGTTAGTGTGGAAGGTGTGTACAGTTCTTTACTGTAGGAAATTTAAGGTACATAACAAAATAAACACACATAATTGTGGGGAGAGAGAGAGATTATTAATGTAGAATAAAATCTCATCATAGGGAAGTGCCACTGTAGTAAGTTAGCCTGTAACATTACATAGATAACCACACGTGAATGTGGAGAGTAAGAGTATTAATATGGAACAATAATCTCAGTCTAGGGATGTGCCAATCTAGTAAGATAGCCTGTAACATTACATAGATAACAACGACAAGCCAAAGAAGGTCCACAAAGTGTGACGATGAAACCGCCTGTGATGTTTTTACTTGGGTGAGGGAGGATGCTATCACATCAACCTGGGGACTTGCACCCCAAAGCCAGCTTCTGGATTGGAGAGAATGATAAATGTCAGATATATTAACAATGTTGCAGCGAGCAAATGATCAATAGCCCAAGAAAGGCCACCCACATTACATATATCACTCTCAAGTTGTCTTCCCTTGTTACATTATTATACAGCACCCTAGGTTAGGCTGGTTATGGTGGTTTAATTGCCTAATCATTCATCTTAATATCTCAATGTTATAATGTTCACATATCACTAACATCAATGTCTACTAACTGGATGTTCCATAATATAAAAGACATTAATACTAAGTTGGAGCTCGATGTTTGCTCCTCCAACATTTACTGTAATTACCCAAGATTTTTCTGTTTCCTCAAAAGTTTGCAGCTTTAAATGCCTTTAAATTAAGATTGACAAATTTCAAATGTTTTCCCTTTCGGAATTTTCTCTTCCATGGTGATATTGGCCTTTTTATTTTAAAATTATGTTGTTTGAGTGATTGATTGTTAGAAAGGAAACCTTCATCTTATAATCTTGGTGATAAATGGCCTAGTTCTGCATTAAAGTACGGTTACATACAAATCCATGTGAATGGATCTATAACCTGATTAACTGCGGAAAACAATTTTTGCTAGTAGACAATGCTCTTTGAACCTTTTTAATTCTAATGAAAATATTTATTATTCCCAGATTTATGTTGACATGTGTGGCACGTGCCTCACATACATATGGAAAATGAAGTCTAAGGATTCTCTGCAACAATGAATGTATGTTATAGCAATTTTGTGATGTTGTCTCTAACAATCAATGTTTCACTTTCCAGTTTAAGCATCTGACTGAGGCAGTTTTGCTGCATTTCTCTCGTTCTTGTGCTCACAGATTAAGTTTTTAACTATTTCAAGTTTGGAAACATGTCTGTGGTACTCTGGGTGCTTCTCGTTCATTGCGTCAGTAACAAAAAAATAATGCTCTTAATTTTCTTAATATTGGAGGATTTGTTAAAGCAATAGAAGATTAGATTAGTCTTATATACTTTCTGAACCTTTATGGCTATTTTATTTTCTTGCACCGTGTTGAGTTAAAACCTCTTTAAGTATTTGTAATTTAAAAAATTGAATGTCTTTTCTTGCATGCAGAGGCAGCTAATACAAGAGCATACAATATCTGGAATAAAAGATTTGAAGCTAATACGGTCAATACAATTATCTCGGTTTGTAAATTTAGAATTTTGTACTGATGACTAAAGTTGGCAGACTTGACTTGAAGAATGACTTGGCAAGGCTGAAGACTAAGAGTTGACTCGAAACTCATGAAAAACTCATGGGTTGACACGGGAGATTAAAATAATATTACAATACAGTAAATTTCAGTGAAAAAGATATTTTTTATTAAATACGTAAGTGTACAATTTCCATATGATGCAAATTTTCAATAAGAACTCATTTCAAAGTACATAGATGATACATACATCAAAACACCATGGATTCTGGACAGGGCACAAGTCTACTGGTTGTTTATTGTGAAATAGACTCAGAAAAGCAAGCACAGTGGGTGCTTCTTTATGTTTTCAGTGTCTTTTATAGACAAATGACCAAGTCTGACTTGTGAGACTCATGAGTCATATTCATCCAGTCAATTTGACTCACAAGTCAAACCCAGTGTGTCAATATGACTTGATTTTGATATCAAAATCAAAATTGTGAGCATGACTCACGGCCAAGTTAGAGTTGGAAGGGCTGACTTGACTGTTTCTTCAAAAAGTAGAGTCAAACTCGAGAGTCAATTTGGACTTGGAAGAGTTTTGTAACTGATGATTTGAAAAACTTGGAAAATGTTGAATTCTCCCATATATAATCCATTTATTCAAAAGCATTGATCTACCCTTTTACTTTTCTATAGTGTATTTCAGATTGGGCTAGAGACTGTTTATTTCTTTGCTGTTCAGGCTATTTGGTTTGTATCAAGGTCGACAGATCTTTGCTGTTCAAGCTATTTGGTTTGTATGAAGGCCCACAGATCTTTGATATTTTATTTGAATATATCAACTATTGAAGGTTTGTAGATTGTATATCTTCATTCTTGAGATTCATATAGGCTAAAAGAGAAGCTGTGTTGGGCTGGATATATTTTTGCAATTCCTCAATATTAAATAGTACTCAATTTTGTACTCTGATGTTCCACATAGCTTTTGTTCATGTGAAGGATATAACTGTGTCCAATAGGTATGCTTTGTTCTTTTTGTATCTTTCTTTACTTGAGAGTGAGAATGATTCATAGATTTCAGTTCTTTCAGATTCATGCTTCCATTTAAACTTTATAGGCAGCCTAGTCATCCTTTAACCAACATGCATGTTACACATCCTTAGCAACACCGTTTCAATAGTGATAATATCAAAATCATAAACAAAGCATGCAGTGCTGTCTCCAATATACATGTTTTCATCGACATTATTTCAATAGGATAATATCAAAATCATAAACAAAGCATGCAGTGCTGTCTCCAATATACATGTTTT
This sequence comes from Picea mariana, assembly GCA_032191745.1. Taxonomy (NCBI): domain Eukaryota; kingdom Viridiplantae; phylum Streptophyta; class Pinopsida; order Pinales; family Pinaceae; genus Picea; species Picea mariana. The sequence goes on along the minus strand of JASDQU010686989.1, from coordinate 48,924 downwards.
CATCGACATTATGGTTAATATTAATGACAAAAATAAGGAATCATCCTTAACCGTGGGAGGGTTGCAACCATAATCTTGAATCCATTCAACATAAGAAGAAGAGTAAGCATGAAGGGATTCAGTGGATACATAAAATGACTTACCATCATTACATGCATTACCTTGTTATTTGTTTGAAACAAAAGCTTCTTTGTTTACCTAAGAAGGTTTGGTGACAACTTAACACACTTGTCTTCTAAATGGTCCAATTTGCCACAATAAACACAAGCCTTCTTATTTTATAGCTTCTTTCCCTTATGATTATGATTCAATTTTGGAGTAGAGGGGAAGTCCTTTTGGGACTATTATAGGGCCTTGGGGATTCATTCTTTTGGTTTTTCCTTGGGAAAAAATAATAATCTATTTGCAACCAAGCTTAGTAAGATTTGATGGCTTCCCTTGGTCCTCAATCAAGTAATTACAAAAAATGATCAAAATAAAGCTTAGCATATACTGAGCACCAAACATATTTTTCATAGAGAAACAAGTGGAATGAAAAACCTCTTAAGAATTTAGAACATTACAAAGAACACAATGATTATAATGTGCATCTGCCTTTTTATATTGGGACCTACATTCTTCCAATTGTGTTCCGAGTTCCTTGAAGTGGGCTAAGTATTCCTTAGTGCTTTTGAAATCCTATGGTTTTATGTACATCAAATCAATTTGAATTTGCATCATCCGAGTCTCATTAGTTTGAGAAAACATTTTCTCAACTGTATCCTCCACGGGAGATCCTAAATTTTTGATATGGAATTGCAACTCCTCCAACACGTGGATGCCAATCAGACCTTGGGCTTTATGGGCTATATTTATCCATTTTTATTTCCTCCTAGCATTTTGGTTCCTTATCATGACATGTGATCTGGAATAGGCCACAGTTATAGATAACATGCTCCATTTTACTTCACCAATTATTATAATCTTTTCCCATGAGAAAGAATCTAGGGTTTATGGACCCATGGTGAATTTGAACAAAAAACTACTAGTGAAGAGAAAGTTTCAGTAGGTGTAAAAAGTGAGTGTCCCACAAGAACAACCAAAAAGAGGTTCTTCAATACTTGGAAATATCCCACCTCACTAAGAAAAATAAGTGAGTTCAAAAAAATGTGATTTTGCAATAAAAAAAAATAACTCCAACAGAAAGTAAATACTCTTAACTAGATATTGATCTCAAATATGACCTATAATGAAGAAAGTTGTAGAAAAAAAGGTCAAAATCCTATTCTTGATTCAAGATACATGCAAGTGCATGAAGTACTTTCCATGCATGGTGAAATATGTAGTTTGGACACTTGCTACAATAGATCTATGCAAAGAAGAAAATTCAAGTTGGCCTCGACCAATGGAAATTGGCTACAATTTCTAGCTATAACCAAGATAGTATAGGGTAGAAATTAGAATAGGTCCGTAGTTTGCAACAAAAACAATATTTGGTTTGTGTTGAAAAATAATTCCTAAATTAAATAGACCTACAGAATAAAGGTAGATCTTAAAAATAGACTACTATAACCCACACAATTTTGAAAAATGGGATAGATCTAAAAAGCACTATTGCAACAACATTAGCTAAAAGAAAATCTGAGTAGTGTTGAACAACCCAAATATACATCTAATAAACCCTCAAACACTTTGTAAAGCTATATGCAATACCACAACATAGAAAATTGTAGACAATAGATTTGAATTGAAGGTTTGAGGTGCTATACTGTGTGTACACCCAAAAAAAAAACCCAAAATAAATGCCAAAAGTATACCAACGCATACTATCAACATGCATAAAAAATTCCTATGGAAAATTCCGGTGGTAAAGAATACATGACCTGAAAATTATTGAACAAAGATTAGAATGGATGCCTCCTTTTTCTAGAATGGTTCTTCAAGAGATCAACATTGTTTCACCTCTTTGGAATCGATGAAGCTAAATGAACTTCACAACAATCTTGAGTGCAAGTGATCAGTGTGGGAAGATTTAATCCCTTTGCTTTAATACCATGTTGAAGTTAAAAATAAAATGCCATATGTAGAGTATCCATACCGAGAATACATGAACAATCTAAGAACAAAGGGATATGAAAGTTAACCTTGATACCCAAATAAATTAATGAATAACATTAGTGATCTCCACAACAACCTTGAGTGCAAGCAATTAGGGTGGGGAGACTTACTCCCCTTGCTCTATAACCATGTTGAAGTTAAAAATAAAATGCCATAGGTAGAGTATCCACACCAGGAATACATGAACAACCTAAGAACAAAGAGATATGGAAGGTAACCTTGATACTCAAATAAATTAGTGAATGACATTAAGAGTAGTTCACATAATGATTACAAATGAGGCAAATCCTCAAATATATAGGAATAGGGTTTAGATTAGTTACCTCCAAAACCATAAAAATGTACGACCAAAAAACCCACCTTCTAGCCATCATCATGGGTAGATATAACTTCCCATAACTTTCCATTGAGGTTAGAGTCATAAATGACTTTAATGGCCACTAGGAACACAATTTGATATCACAATAAATGACGTTTTACATCACAATTTGTGTATGTGATGTGTAGGGGTTCTCCAATGTGCACTAAATCTTGCATTAACATCCATCTCTAGCACTTCTTTTGGGGTAAAAATGTGACATTTACTACAACATTATTTTAGATGCACAGGTTTTGTGGTTTTGGACATTGTGATTCACTACATTTCTAATTTTATTTATTTTTATTTTTTACAAATGTCATTTCAATGATGTTAAATAAATGTTGTACTATCATATTGATTTTTTTTTGAGGTTGCTAGATACTTCCATGTTTTGACCTACCTTGGTTAAATTCAATACATCGTTGTTAAGACTGTTTATATATCAACATTCTTAATGTCGATACAACGATGATAGTTCATTGAAAGCAATGCAGGTTTGTCAAAAGCACTATGCAATGCATGGCTAGTGTGCATTTTGTTTTGACATGTCATGGTAACATTGAATCACGATGTTCAGATGGAAATAGAATAAAATGAAAACACATGTAATAATACTAACAGATCAATAGTGGACAATTGCAACAATATTGAGGTTACACGTATTGAAATAGATCACAAAGTCCAATATTATTGGTGATGCCAATTACACAGGCATTGAACAATGCCGATGAATTCTCAAAAGAGTTGAGGATCTCGTCGGTGGTATCATTTCTAATGAATATTATGATTCCAACCATCATATATGTGTTGAAAAGGCAAGAGCAATCACAATTGAAGAGCATTACAACAAAAGACGAATCCAAGAAGCTGTTAACATAGAGAAACATCTTAATTTTAATAGAGATTATGGTTTTAATCTAAGCGAATCTTGGAAGCCTTTGATTCACATCCTTAAAGTAAGGATTACAATAACAATAATTATTCTATTAAACTAATTATGGTATGGCTGACATAGTATGGATGCGACATACTTTGTAGCGTGATTATATTAATCATTTGAAGTGTTGGACAACATATTATGGTATATCAAATACATTAATTGGCTTGATTCATTATTATTGATTGTTTTTCATGATGTTTCATTTCCACGAGAGTTTTTTTGTCTTGAAGATGGACTCAACTTTGTAGTGTGAAACAAGTTGCGTATCAAACTCTCACACATGCATTCCATATGAAATCTGAGACAAATGAATTCCACTTGTGAAAACCTGAATGAATGTCATGATTATGTACATTCTAACACATGTCAAAACACTAGCCCCAAAATTTGGAAAGTTGATTTCAAAATGTTATTATCCATGCATAATTTGCAAGGGCTTGAAGATGAGAAAGATTTAAATATTGTTAGCTTAAAAACATTGTGGGTAAAACATGCACCTATTAGAGGGGARTGCATTTTTTCCATTGTTAAGACGATCCACATAAGTTTTATTTCTATTTTTTTCAAACGCTTTTATACATCTCTCTCTCTCTCTCTCTCTCTCACACACACACACACACACACACACACACACACACACACAACTTGATGTGCCATCTTGAGTGGTTGAGTGCTTTGAGATTAATGTAGGAGGTCTTAGGATTAAATCCTCGACCTAGATGCCTTTATTACATTCCTCACTCAATGTCCCTACTAGGTAAAGTGCCATAATCAAAGCTGATGGGTTTAGACGGGGTACTGTTTTTGAAATGTGAGGAAGTTCTTGGGGATTTCCCTAGAAGGTTTTCCTTAGAAAGAAATCCACACACACACACATATCTTTTTGTTTAATCACTATGAATAACATGCAAGCTAGGGTTGAAATGCATAATCATGAAATTGTAGGAAATTAAGTTGATCATATGCCTGCTAAAAACTACCTTGGTGAACACCCAAATGTAATGGAAGAGATTGATAACAATATGCTTGTGAACGATGAGATAAATTGACAATCCATGGTACCTTTGCACCCATGGATGATGATGCTAGGATTTATGTTAACTCGTTCATTGTTGTGGAAAATAAACCTCTATATGAAGGGTAAAAAATAAGTCCTCTCTCTGCCATTTTGTTGCTGGTGAACTTGAAGGTTTTGAATGGTGTTTCAATTGCATTTTTCATGCAAATCATAAGGTATTCAAGGTTGTATAAAAATATAAGTTGATGATTATTTTTAGTTATTGTAATATGAATGCAACCATTTGTATTTAGTACAATACTTTGTTTTTTTTTATTGTAGATTGTTCGTTGATATTCTCCTACTAGAGCCAAATGCCTTGTGTGCACATACTGAGATTTAATGCATGCCCTTATGAAATATATAGGAATGGAATTCCAAATAATTGATGCATGTCCTAATGATCAAATGATATACTATGGAGATGGGAAACAAATTGATGCAATGGATTAAATGTGGCATTGGTAGATATCAAGAGATCAAGTGACAAAAAACATGCCCCATAAGGTTCTTCATCATATCCCCATAAATCCATGTTTCCAACAATTGTTTAAATGCAATATGTAAAATATGAGATTCACACTTGAGTACTCGCATACATCTACCCATTGAGAGGTACAATGTGTGGTCCACTCCTACATTGCATTGATGCGTGACCAACTCAATGATGATATAATACCTCTCAATATTGTTATTATGGGATGCAATGCCTTCCTAGAGTTCCCTCTACTTAATCCTATATGTGTGACTTCTTAGGGACATATAACACTCAAGTAGGACCCTTGAATACATTTTATCGCTTGCTCTCTAGCCCTCGATTGCCAATTTGGTTCTCTTTGATCTTTGAGGCACTTGTTCGGGGTATTTCCTAACTTGGAATGTTTGGTTTGGGATGCAAGCCCTCCCTTGGGTCCATAAACACTTAATGGAGTTTAAATGAGTCAAACTTCAAAAACTTCAATGGGTTACTATTAATGGAGTTTAAATGAGTCAAACTTCAAAAACCCTACTCAGTCTCTTGGTGCAAATTGTAATGTGGGTTCATAAGAGGGTACCACATCTATGTTCTAAAGCATGAATACCAAAGAGGTGATTTTGGCCTAAAAGCATGTGGCATCATCTTAACAAAATTATGGTTCTGAGTCAATACATGTGGCATGATATGATTCAAACCCTTCAACAAGTAATCACATGTATACCTACACCTTGAGGCCATTTCCATCTCTGTTTAGACCATTCAATTCCTCTTTGTAAAATCTCTTGGATCTTTTGAAAACAGATCTTTAAAACCCTAATTTGCAGTGTACAGGTGCACACTTGGATAAGAAATACATCTCGATCTTCCACCTCTTATAGGCTTTTGGGCTGCTTGCACTTGTCATCTTTAACACTTATGTGGGGACCTATTGTGACTAAGTTGGCTCCAACCTTGAAGGCTTGTTAACTCATCCTAGTAATATTTGTTGGCATAGTTCTATTCATACTGTAGATGTATCAACTATACAACCTTAACAAATGTTCCATCACAACTATCACAAGGGAATATCATCCTTTTTGAGGGAACTAGGGTTTCTCTACTTAGTTTACAATTGCTATACATATATCTCTGTATTGAAAATATGATCAAATATTTTCTTTCAATAAATTGGAGCTACATGTTGGATCATCATTGACGTGGATCACTCTTAGAGGCCTGTCACAACTCTCCTCTTTATTCCAAATAGATTCAACACTTACAATAGCAATTTATGTGTGAGTTGCTTCTATACTTGTTGGGCCAAAGAATTGTAACAATGAATATTGAATACCTTGGCTCTCTTTAAATGTCAACCCAGGGTTCATGCAAACTTATGAGGTGTTGTGCATTATGTATGCAACTACAAAGCTCTTAATTTGAAACTGACATTCTGAAAAGTTGCATAAATGAAATGCTTAACTTTGGCAAGTCATTGTCCTATCCTTCACATCATCAACCTTGTGATCTTCACTCTAACTCTCTTGAAAATGTGTAAGGGTAGACATAGGTGTCAGATCATTTTTTATGGGATAAAGAAATAGGTTAATTCATTGATGGAAATTGGATCCTAGGGATACTATTAGACAATCTATCCTTACAAGTTTTAGTAACCTTAGATTTATCATCAACCATGCTTCAAATATTGAACATTATAAAGTAAATCATAACAATCATGTATAAATCACATAAGTATTGTTCAAAGACATGAAGCAAAACACATAAATGTTGGAAATAACATGAATTAACTAACCATCCAGTCTAACATAAGAGTCTATAATCCTACTATAGAAGTCTATAATCAACATTAAAATAGAACGAAAAGATAACAAGAGATGCATATAAGGATTCTAAACCCTGTCCTTGAGTGGGCCCTACTCAAGGATGCTACCAAAACCTTTGTTAAATAAGGAACAATGAAATATGTAACAAAACTGTCTTCTTGTCTTATTCAAACTCTGTCATAACATCAGGGCATCATGTTACCTTTACTACAAGACGAATTACTAGCAATATTAGAGAAACAATAACATAGAAAAAACTAGAGAAGGTCCCTAATCTAACAACATATGCTCACATTTATGATTAAGGGGAAAACCTAAATTGAACTCCCCAACACTTCCTTGATTGATGGGAGTTGTCCCTAAAAATCTGCATTGTGTTTTCTAGGATCTTATCTTCCTTATACAATTCAAATCCTCCAAGATTAGCTAATTCAAATTGCTTAGAGGCCATCAATGTTTCTCTAAGTGTTGGCATCTCTTGAAGTGGGAAAAAGGGAAAATATCCTTTTAGATGCTCTTAATGCACTTGTCTGTCTTGAGTCATAAATGGGGAGGATTTGATATTTCCCTTAGTGACTTGATTTTTGCACTCCTAGCCTTTGAACCATATTAGTCTTCATAGGAAATACATGCAACAATTCTCAAATCAATTCAAGAAAAACGTGCATCACATTCATATTCAACGATTTAAGACAATTGTTTTATAAGAGGGTCAAGACTTGGAGAAAAATGTGTCAAATGTTTATACGAGATGGGATAAATAAGAGTAAAAATGAAAGCCCATCATTACCCCCTAGTTGGAGGTTTTGTACATCCATGTGCAGTACAAAAACACCTCAAAAAGTGGTTTCTTCCTTGTTCAATCTTCTTGTTGATATTTTCATGTTTCTTCTTTGAAGTCACATGCCACAATTTAGGTGGCTGCCTCTTTGCTTTGATATCCTGCTATTTTCTCTTGTTCCTTCCATCTTTTTCTTTCCTTTTCCTCATCCACCTCTCCTATAGGTATAGGGTGGAGTAGTAGAGGGTATTTGAACTTCAACCCAATCCATATGAGTTTCATCCTCATTGTTTCTATGTACAATTGTGCCATGAAGAGGGAAGCCTTCAAATTATATGGAGAATTTGGTTTTAACTTTTTAAGGGCAATGGGTAACTCTTCCCACTTGTTGGAAAAACTTTATTGTCCTTTCTGTTGAACCCTTGACCATTGTTTCATAGTGGAAACTGCCCCTCTTTTTATTTTCCTCCAAGATAGGTACTAGCTTTGTGTCTAAGGTGAAGGTTATGTGAATTTTTAGCACCTATTCTAGCCTTGCTACCTTTTCTCTAACCCATAGATGGTTGCTTACTTCCTCTTCCTTGTATTTCTGCAGTTCTACAACTCTTTCCTCTTTATTGTGAACCTACAAGGAAAATTCCTTGAGTTGCACATCCCCATGTAAGGATTGGGGAACCACCTATAAGGGTGTGGCATTGCAAAATTATGAAGGTAGAATTCACAAAGCCAGTCCTTACCTATTTCATTTCTTCGTTGATAAATATTTGTGAATTCCTTTTGATTTTCTATCTCATGAGGGAGGTGGTTGGAAATCTACCTTAGTTGGAATGTGAGCCATTGTTCCCAAAGGAAAAAAGTGTATGTCCTTACATGGGGTTTACAAGAGATCATTTCTTCTGCTACTTCTATGGCATGATGGAAAACTGCCCCCAATTCCTCAATCTTTTCTAACTTGTTCTCAACCTCCCTTGTTTGTTTTCTAAAGCACCCCTTAGTTGTTCATTCTCTTCCTTCAGTTACTTCTTATTTTCAATAGGATGCATCTTAAAGATCTGAAATTTATTTTGTAATTTTAACACATGCTACTCAAATTGAGCCCTAGAATCCTTTGTAGTTGTGAGCTCCCTGTCTTGTCTCCTTGTTGCAATTACCTTCCATTTTAGGTCCTTTGCCCTGGCTTCTTCTAGTTGGGCTATGATATCTTCCATGCTAGGTTCATTCTTCTTAATTTGAGTTCCCTCATTGGATCTCCCAAGATCCTTTGGCATGTTGAAAGGAGAGGCATCCTTCTCAATATCTATAGTAGGTATATGTTTTTCAATGTATAAACTCTTGGTTGCTTGAGACCCGGTTCTCGCCCTTGTGATTATTCTTTGTTTCCCTCCAGATGGGCTCCTAGAATTATCTTGATGGGGCTACCTTGAGGTGCCCATTTGAACCAAGCCGACTGCAATATATCTTGCATCTTCCTCCATTCTATCAAAGGTCTCCTTCCACTACAAGGAGAACACCTTCTAGCAGAGGTTTTGCAAAGGTTTTTAGTGTTATAAAATTTGGAAAAAATTTCAAAAAAACCTTTGCTACAACCTCCTCTATTGGTTGTAGAGGTTTTAACAGATGTTCCATATAACTAAAAATATTTGGGTGGGCGGAGGTTGTAGCGGAGGTTTTTTTCCAGTGCTTTTATTGTCAAAACGCATCAGTGCACTCTTACATAAAACACCCCAGTGCGTACTTAAAACTAAAACAAACCGGCATGCCCTTACATAAAATGCCCCGATACATACATAAAACTAAAAGACATTGGTTCACTATTACATAAAATTCCCGGTGTGTACATAAAACGAAAAGGCACCAATGCACCGTTACATAAAATTACCCGGGGCATACATAAAACAAAAAGGATTTAGTGCGTTTATAGTTATTATGCCCATGATTCCCATTTTATTGTATACAACACCGATGCTCTTATAATTTTTATGCACAGGTTCTGCATTGCTTGCATATGCAGCACCAGGGATTTCTATGTTTATCAATGCACTGATGTAGTTTTATTTTATGTCCATCTCGATGCTTGTATAATTCGTACATGTCGGTTCCTGTATTATCCTGTGCATCGAAAGGTAATGCAATTTTGAATATTTGAGGTGATACGTTGGCGTCATTCTTTGTTCTGAAGCACTGATGCTTTTATTACATTTAAAGCAACGGTGTGGTTATTATATTTAAAGAGCCGGTGTGTTTATGTTATTTAAAGCACCGATGATTTTATTATATTTAGAGGAATGGTGCGTATTTATGACATGCACACCATAAAATTCTAAAACAATATATATTATCGCACATTATATGCACTGATGCTTTAGTATACTTAATAATAATAATAATCTAATTTTAAGGTCACAACCAAGCGAGACACCAAATTGGTGTATGAGCCCCCTTGTTTGTAGGACAAGGGACCCCCCTCCATGCAACGATTTGAATTCTAAATTCTACGAAGGTGTACATACCCTACCCCCATCTGGATTTGAACCTGTGACCTTCTAGGAGGAAACACATGTTTTTAACCATTAGGTCCACTCAAGCTGTATCAATGCTTCAATATACTTAATATGCACCGGTGAGTATAACCCCTTAAAAAACACCTTTTTTATATTATGGCACACACCATTTTGCGAGTTCATGAAAATGCACCGATATGTATATATTTTAATTAATTATTTTTTTTTACAAATTTTCAATTAATCATTTCAAAATCAAATATTTTTTATAATAATATTGTTTTTTATATTTATATTATTGGATTTTGATATAATGATTGCATTAATGCGTTATCCAATGGATTAAACCTCTGTTATTTGCAACAATGTAAATCATCCATATATTAATTAATTAGCAACACAACATCTTACAACATTTGACAATGCCATAAAATAAGAAACCCATTTACTATATATGAATAAGAGACCCATGGTCATACAAAATGGGACAACGTAAAGGTACACAATAATAAAAATGGAACAATATGTAATTGTTACACTTATTGGTAACATGTCATCATGCAATTGAGACATTGTGTCCACTATATTAAGCAAAATCCCTGATTTTTACAGAGAAATATTCCAAAACATACAACTTGTAGTAACATTCAATTATATTGATTTTCATTCATCACTTGACTTGCTGACATTGCTCGAGTTGCATGCATCCCTCATTCTTGATTAGTTGTAGGGGATATTGTACTTTGGTTATTTAAACAAAGGTTTTCTTGCTCGACTTGTTTTTGATGTTCCACTTGTTCATGTTTCATCTACAAACATAGACATAAATTCTAATAAGTAAATCTACATTTATATAGTAGGATACAAATGATCGCGTAAATAAAAAGTGTACCATAGCAACGGGTGATTCATAAACAATACACATTCTTTCGAAGCTATGCCTCATGCTATGTGTCAAAATATTTTCTATTATCTCCTCTCCATACTTTGTTTTCTGCATGTTTAATACACCATGACAGAGCATAGTTGATATGATTAATATAAAGGTTTCTTATTGTTCCATTAATTATAAAACAAGAGAAGTTAAACAACATAGCTACTTACAATTTGTTTAATTAAATCTTGATACTTCAACATATACTCAAAACCCTCACTTAACCCAATGTTGATCAGTTGTTCGGTTGACTCTTCTTTGTATGTTAGCACCTATTAGAAGACGTGCACGGATGAATGTAAATTAATGATTTAAATATAACGATCACAACAAATACGAAAACTTAAGTAACATCGAAAACATAAGTACTCATAAAATTTGTGATCAACCCTTTTCTTCCTTGTCGTTTTGTCTTATGTGCTAATTGGGTTCCATTCTTTTTTCTTTTCCACAACAAAACAATTGAAAATTAATATTTCATATGATGATTAAATTTGATGTACATAAGAGAATAAATGAATGATCACATACCTCTAATGCATGTTGTTGTTGCGATGCCTCCTTCGGTGATGCAATTATGTTCATTTATTTTACCATTTTCTTGTACACGTTTTTGGACATCCCTACCGGCATGTATTGAATTTCCCCTCATTTGTCACTTGGAATTTTCATAATCTTCCCAAAAAACGAAAAAGAACAATATTTTTTTAAAATGAAAGTAAATATAGCAAAACAAATTAATTTGATAATTATTGTAACATATTATAGAAAAACATGTTTAGTAATAATACCTTTTAAATGATTTTTTTTTGTTATTGTAAGTTTTTTCTATTACAAGTCTCATGGGTCTCATTGACCATGGCTTCAGAAACGCTTCTTGTAGTGTACATATAACCTGATTCTTGGAGTCACTGGATTGATTTTTGTATTGTAAGTGGAAAGTATGTCTATACGTTCTTTCCAGTATATCCCTCAATGATCTATAAAACAATTTACCCCTCTCATTAACTTCAAACACCACTCCAGATGAACTAATGACCAAGCCGTCATCATCATTTACATCCTTAAGAATTTTTTTCCTCTTGGGATGATATTCCATTCCCTCACTATCGGGCCCTACATAACGTTAAAAAAWTGGGAAATCAAGTGTTTGAAGCTTGTTAGTGATTAATGTTAAGAAATTCATTTTAAGTAAAAAKTCAAAGAAAAACTTCATGTTGATTACCTTTCAATCCACCCGATTCATCTCTTTGCAACATTTCCATAAAGATTTTACACTCTTTTGCACTTAGATCGCGAAAAAACTTATCGAGTTTCTTCAAGTTTTTGCTCTGCAAGACACACATTAACCAATACACATCATTAATTTAAACYTACAAATATTTCAAATACATTAAACTTTTAATAAAATTTAAAGAACTTGCCTCCCTCTCTTATCGGGATGAGCTACCATTGTGCTTGCTGCAATAATATGTTTTCCTTGAACTTCTATAAGCCATCTTGTATATAAAAAWAAATAAATCATCAGAAATAGAAATTATGAAATTTTTATACAATCTAGTATTTCAGTGCGCATCATCAAACATAACGCCCCAGGGTGTCAAACATATATACACACTGGTGCGTACTATTAGTCATTGCACACCTCTAACCTGTAATTATACGATACTAAAATCAATACTATTTATATTTTCAACTAATCAATGCGTTTGACAGATATATGCACCCCGATGTGCTTTTCTGTACAATGAGCACCAAGGCGTAACCTCTTTACAGTGCGCCCTGGTGCGGTTTTCCTACACAGTGTGCATCGCGTACCGCATAATTTGTTGATAAAATCACTCACAATGACATGGTTTGGGATTCAATTCAACGAGTGGTACCATTGCAATATATACCAAATGCCCCATATACAACTAAATAAACCCTATAAAAATCTATTACTTAAAAAAAGAAAATCTACGTATAAAATATATAGAGGGTAACCAAAAGAAACAAGAAAACTAGGGCTTCCAATATCAAAGGTAACTATGAAACCCTTTTATTTGTTTTTAACATGCATTGAAAATAGTTTGTATCAAATATGGAAAGATTAAAATGATCAGTAGAATGAAATCACATACTTGAAATTTCTTCTCTATAGATTTGTATGTGCCCTACAAAAACCTTCAAAATTTTTCTCTTCAAAAATATCTACCCACTCCAAAGTCTTTGGTGGTAAACCTCTCTTCCACAAATCTTGCCTCTAAATTCCACCCAAAAAAAGAAATAATGAACAATATTTTAATTTATAAACAAATATATTTCAAAAAATAAAATTCCCCCTCTTTTTTTGCTGCGTTTTTTCAATGTATATACTGTACCGGTGCATTATAAAGTTCACCTGTATAGTTTGTATGTAAAAACACTTAGTAAACTATATATTTAAAAAATTAAATTTGTCTTCAAATCAGTATGCCACATTGATTAATGCGCCCCGATGTGTATATACGTAAAAACACACCGACACCAATTTTATCGACAAAATATAAATGCAAACCTCCACAATTAAAATTTATGGATATTTTTCTTTGTTGAGGCTTTAACGGATGTCACAGTTTGGTGTGTTTCATAATGTAGCGCACCGATCCCTTCTATATATACATGCAAACTAGTGTATAAGAAAATAATAAAAAGCACCGATAACTTTTAATATCAAATTCATGCATGTATTGATGATGGTTTTGGCTCAAATGCAGGGAAAAGAAGGTTATAATACCAAATGGCCAATTCTTCAGATTCCAACTCATTCCATATCATTGCAAGTTTGTCTATTTCTCCCCCACCATTTGAAGTAAGCCTAGATTTTATTTATAATTCATTTATCTGATTTAATTTATGTCATTTAGGCACGTGCATTTGAATAATTGTTCATTGAATTTTGTAGGATAATAATTTAGGATCAAGTTCGGATGCGCAAGATATTCCACCAGTGCAAAAATGCCACAATATATTTTTAGGAGAAAGATACCACAGAAAAATGCTTGATGAAAATGGACAATTTCTTTACCTTGCCAATTGTAACATGCCATCTTCCAATAACCGGCAACCCGAGTCAACGATATTACACCATGAATTGGATCTTTTTTATGACACGTCGATAGTATATGGTTTTTCAAAATGTAAAGGGTTGAAGAAGAACCCTCGATGTGTCACATTGTCCCATTATATTAATGATCGAATACCCAAAGTTGGTTCTCTAAAACCTCCCACTGCAGTCAATAATCCAATAGGTGATATAGAAAAGACACGTAGGAACACTTCCATATGCTCATTTTTTGAAAAGTTGGAAGCCAGATCAACTATTTTTCATCATAAATTGGCCAACTCGTCTCCTTTTTTTGAGTCAACAGAGAGTTCTTAGAGTGAGCCAAAGTATGATATCAATACTACCCAAAACATATCTACTAGGAGATCCAAAATTTTGTATGAGATAAGAGAAAAAATGTCCAAGTACACACCAAAGTTTGTTCAATTATTGGAAGGTAGCGATGAATTCCCTCTTTCTAACCATTTGCAAAGTAAATACCAAACCTTTTACAACCAAGCTTTTAAGTCGTCTTACATGCCTATGCCCGATGTTAGAACAAAATTCTCTTTTTGTGGTAATAGTTATATGATTGCCAAGTCTAAAATAGATGTTGCAAATCTTGGATTGTTTATCCTTTCACATGTTTTCGTTCCTTCGAAACAATCAATAACACTTATACCATTTTTGGGTCCTCTTTATAGTCAGTCTAATTGCTCGAATATTGTTAAATACAAACATAGAATTTCCATGTATAGTATGTGCATGAATGGTTATGCTTCTGGAAACTTTAACAGGAAAAAAATTGTTATATATTGACGGTCGTCCATGAACTCATGGGAACATTGG
>JASDQU010686989.1:19145-32104 GCA_032191745.1 Picea mariana | reverse complement strand
ATCATCATCATCATCATTATCATCAACATGGAGCTGGAACATCAACATCAATAGCATGAAGCTAGACCAAGAATATCACCAAAACGAGGCTGGTTCAACATCATCAACAACACAAGGCTGATACAACATCATCAACAACATGAGGCTGATACAACATCATCAACATGAGGCTTAGAAAACAACATCATCAACACGAGGCAAAGATAACAACATCATCAACACGAGGCTGAGATAACAAGATCATCAGCACGAGGCTAAGATAACAACATCATCATCATATGGAAACATAATGAGGCAGGTGAAACAACAACATTTTGTGGTACTCTGACAGACTGTCCTTACTGGACCTTCGACATCTACCCAGGAATCAAAAGATTCCCTAGGATATAAAATCCTAACGAAGCTACCAGGTGGTACTCTAACATATCGTCCTTACCGTACCTTCGGGATTTGCCCAGGAATCAAAATATTCCATAGGATATAAAAACCTAATGGAACTACCACTAATGACCATAGCTACCATATACATGCATAGGTACTCTGACAGAATGTCCTTACCGGACCTTCGGGATCTATCCAGGGATGATGAATCCCCTAGGACATAAAATCCTAACGGAGCTACCCGCTGTTGGTTAGGATACTATAGTATCATCAACATCACTCCCCCTTTCGAGGTAGGTCCTTTCAGACAACACCAAGCTTGTCTCGAAAGTACTCAAACTTCACATGAGACAGAGGCTTGGTCAACACATCTGCAACCTTCTCATCTGTGCCAGCATATTGGATCCTTACAACTCCCCTATGCACCATATCACAAATGTAGTGATACCAGATTTCTATGTGCTTCGACTTATCATGAAACACTGGGTTCTCCATCATCTTTATAAAACTCTAGTTATCACATATAATCACGGTGGCTTACATCTACAGATCGAACATACCTGTCAACAACTTCCAAATCCATATGGATTCATAACTGGCGGAACATGCTGTAATGTATTATGCTTCTACCGTCATGAGAGAAATACTAGATTGCTTCCTTCTCTGCCATGAAGTCATGGCTGACCCCAGACTGAAACAACATCCTGAAGTTTTCTTTCTGTCAGAAACACTTCCAAACCAATCTGAATCAGTATATCCATACAGTCTGAAGTCATGATCTCTAGTATAATAGAGACCATATTCCAACGTACCCTTAAGGTATCTCATCACATGTTTTGCAGCTGCAAGGTGGACACATCTGGGCTCTACCAGATACTGATTCAAGTTGTTCACAACAAAACATATATCTGACCTGGTATTCATTAGATACATCAACGAACCAATAATATGTCTGTACATAGTAGCATCAACCAATTCTGACGAAGTATCAACCAGGAGCTTCAACTTTGTTTCCATGGGTCTGTTCATGTATTTACATTCCAACATGTCAAAACTCTTCAATATTTCAATTGCATACTTCCCTTGGTTAAGGGAGATATTCTCTAGGCTCTGCCAAACTTCAAGACCTTATAAATAATGCATCATGCCTAGATATTTCATCTCAAATTTTGTAGCGAGCTTCTTCTTACAATATGTGATGAGATTTTCTTCTCCGTTAAGAATAAGTCATCTACATACAACAACAATATAACTGGATTATCATTCATAACCTTGAAGTAAATGTTAGAATTATCTTTACTCTTGGTAAAACCCAAGGTCGTCAGGAAACTACCAATTCTACCTTACCAAGCTCTAGGAGCTTGCTTTAACCTATACAAAACTTTCTTCAACATGCAAACATGAGTCTTTCTATTTTCGTCTTCAGACCAAATTTTTCACATCACATTGTACCAGCCTGGTACACTTGCTTAGCTGCAACTTTATCTGCACAATAATGTGCTAGCTCTATGTGCCATCTCACTACCTAAGAGTATGTCCTCTACTCTCTCTGTAGCAGTTCCTCTGGAGTCGGGACTCTGTACTTGAAACTGATATTTCTGAAGCTGAGAATGAATGCTTTATTCTCACTGTAGCTGCCGAACTCTGAGAGTAGCTCCTCATTCTATCATGGCAACAACTTCATCTCAGAGTGGCTCAATAACTTATATTGAGGGTATATTATCTTCTTTCATGGAGGTAACTCAATCTTAAATACAAAGACTTCTCCCCCTGAATCTCATACTATATCAGAATCATGGTTGTTCTGGTTGTCTTTACGAATACTGGAACTATTTCTTTGATTACTGGAGCAAGTGTCTCGTCATAGTATTCTCCCTCTTGATAGGAGAATCCTCTGGACACAAATAAGGATTTGTACATATTTATACTGTCATCTGCAACATGTTTGATCTGTTAGATCAATATTGGAAATCACCACTAACTTTCTTTCTAGTCTTAAAGAGAAATCCATATCCCAGTTCGTCTGACTAGCTTCCTTCTCTGTTATTGAAACAAGGGAATCTTCCTAGGAGATTTCATGTCTCCTAGATATGATCTAGTATTTTCAACTCATGGCATCTGTCTGCCAGTTCTGGAAGATGTCTCCTTTTCCCATCTGATGCTTTCTAAGATTAGGCTTACTCCGAGTCTTGATTTCTTCTGAGTCTACAAAAACTTCATAGTCTCAGTAGGATATACTTGGTGTTGAATACTAGTTCTTAATATGAAAAAGATGAGTCAGGATTCAAATGAATTTTGCTTTTTGTCAAGGTGGCTTCATTATCCATTGACCAATTCTAATGTTCGATCAGCTTTGGTGCCTTCTTCTCCTTACAACAATATCCATATGAGATAATCTGTATCTCAAAAGTAGCTTCTTTTTGATCTTCTTTGGTACATGGATGTATACAGTCATGTACACAACTTGGATAGTCTGCTTCATTTCACATTTAATATGTTTCCCCCTACAACCGTCACTATAGCTTCCTTAGGGTTATCACCCGTGACTTGCCCGGAACATGAACAACAAGGGAGAAACATCAAAAAAGAATAATACCCTTTATAATAATAAATCAACAACGAGAAAAATCATCACCATAGCTCCTTTAGAGCTATCACTTGTGACCTGCCTGAAAAAAGGGTTAAAAGTAAGAAATACAATAATGAGAGCAACACTCTTTTATTGTTGTGATCAATGATTCCTTCATGGTAACCTAGGACCAAAACAAGAATTTTCTCCTAGAGGAGATGTTAGTTATATTTGGTAAGTTATTATAATAAGTATTTATCTCAATATGCTCACATGCTACCAAGTATAATACTTTTCAAAGATTGCTATCTCAACTATAGTGTTTACTTCTAATGAGGTAGTTCTCAAACTTGACTTGTGCAAATTTGAATCTTATCAACTTAATCAATCAAACTTGGAACCTGGAGTCTTGTCCTTAAGAATGAGTGTTGTTTCTTTTCTTCCTAGTCTCCTTCGCTCAAGATGAGAATTATTCTCTTCAACCTGTCCTCTGTATTGAGATAATATGCTTTCTTGACAGAAATCTAAGTTAGAGAATAAACTCCAATGTCAATCTAATACCTTGACTTTAATTTTGACCAAGGGTTAGTATGATGGTCATAACTTCAACATACAACCTAGATGTACAAACTAATGTCATAACAAATAGATTCATATCAATATAATCAAACATGGGGTGCATTTTCCCTCTAAATGTGTTGGATCTGAGATCCCTCTGGATCCACGATTTTATATTTAGACAAAAGATCCTTTCTCCTGCAAATACCCTTTAGAATAATGATACAATTTGAACATATGTAAGTACATACCTTTGACAATATCAACATGTAGTGGCACAATCCGTCAACAATGGTAAATAACAAACCTTTAAAACTTCAAAGGTGCTTCAACCTTAAAGTTAGTTGGAGATTTTCTAAGGTAAGGTGCACTAGGATAAAAATCAGTCCAGAAAATTTTACTGCAACTGGTACTGCAGCTGGTGCTGGTACTGCAACTGCAAATGCAACTGTAACTGGTACTTCAACCGCAACTGCAACTTAAGGTTTTATGAGGAAACTTTAATTTTTCAAACTTCAAAATTTTGAATTTTGATCTAGGGACTAGATGCGTTGGGCTGAGGTGAGTAGGCTGGAGTTGTCCATTTTTAGAAATTCCAATTTTACCCATTGAAACTTGACCTGTGCACATATGGATTGGTACTTTTGGTACTGGTTTTGGTTTCCTGGTTTTCTGGTACCAGTCAAAACTAGTGTTTGACTTTCCAGAGGCTCTAGCCACTGAAAAGGTGTGCTCAAGCTGCCAAGTGATGCACTAGGGTAGGAGACGTTTCCCTAGATGATTTTTAGTCAGAAATTCCCTTCCAATAAACCCTAATTTTTTTTGTACGACAACAATTACGTTTTTGGTTACCCGGTGAAAGGTGATCTATTCAGTCAAGTTCTGATTCCATGTTAAGTTTTGATGCTGCTATTAAGTTCTTTTCAATTTACTAGAGAATGATAGCATAAGAAGGATCACTAAAAGAAACACAATCACAAGGTACACAACATTTTATCCTGGGAAACTCTCATGGGGGAGAAAACCCAGTAAAAAATTCCTCAATAATATATTGCTAATACAATGCCAAGACTTATACCAAAACCACAAAAAATAACTAAGACTAAGCATGCACCTCTCTCTCCTTTTTCTTGTAACTACAACTATCTTCAAAACTTGGGCACTAGATGAGTGACTTGAGTGAGTGAGTAAGTGAGGCGCCCTCCTCACTTATTTATACTATTTGTGGAGGTGCTAGGTTTATGTCCTTTCACCAAGTAGGGCTGACTTCTTCAACTAGTGGTTAAAACCACTTTAATAAGCCCTAGGGTCGACTTTAAAAACACCACCATATAACTATGGTTTGACCAATTCACAAAAGGGGATTTGGTCTTATACAAGACTTGACATGATCAATCCACAAAAGCGGATTTTATCTATACAACAATAACTCAATTATAATTAGAATATTCTTCGCAGTTAGAATATTTCAACAGGTGGACCGGAGAGAAAGATTCCCAATTGTGTGAGCACACAGGAAGGGGAAAAAAAATCTCAGCCCATACACGCAGACCATTACCCTATGGATGATTTCATAGTGGTTTTCATCCATGCAAACAACAATTCATGGCAGTATTTTTAGCCAAGGCTCAATGTAATATATAAATCTATTCTCTACATTGAATTAATAAACAAATGGTATTGAAATTCGTGGGTTTACTAGTGTTTTAGTTTCTCATGGATTCCTCATTATTTGGTAAAAGTATATCTGTTTTGTTTTTTCATTGTACATTTTGTAGCAGGGTGTGTGCTATAATTGTCTGTGTTTTGCAACCCAGTTCTTTCACTGCATTACGTGGTATCAAAGCTCAGTTCTGCTATGGGATTACCATCTAATCTGCTTCTGTGAGATAGGGTAATTAATACATGTTTGTGGTGGTTTATCAACAAGAGTGTTGGAAGTCAAGTTGGTTTATAGAACTATGTGAGGTCTGTGGATGTTGGTGAGACACCTACAACTTGGAGGAATGCCACTGCGAAGGAGAGGACCAGGAAGGGGAGGTGCAGGACATAGAGAACTAGAAAATTTGAGAAGAAGAATATAGGAATTGGAAAATTGTAGGAATGGAGAAGATGAAGTATACTAAGATCCAGAAGAAGAAATCAAAGATGAACGAGATGGTGATGAAAGAGACCCAACAACTAGACTGTTTTCATATTTGATTAACATGGGTAGTGCAAAGGTTGAGGTTTCCTGTTATGATGGTAGTATGAGAGATGATGTTCTCACTGAATGGATTGGAGAACTTGAAAGATACTTCGAGTATGAAAATGTTTAGGATCCAAATTGGGTAAGATTTTATGTTACGAAATCGAAAGGCCATGCAACACTATGGTGGGATATGCTACAAAAGGATAGAGTGAATAATCAACTAGAGAAAATTAGAAATTGGAAGAAGATGGTTACCAAGATTAAAGAGAATTTTCTTTTTGTTTATTACCAAAAGAATTTGTTCCGACAAGTCCAGAACCTCAGACAAAGGGAGACATTTGTTCGCGAATACACTAAATATTTTCTTAGGCTGTCACTCAGAGCAGGCCTCAAAGAACCAGAATTCCAACAATTTGCAAGGTATGTAAATGGTTGAAGTATTTGATTCAAGATGAAATGAGCACACGCTATTTCCGCACTGTCGATGAAGCTTATCAAGTTGCCATAAAGGTAGAATAAAATATTGAGAGGAAAACACAACCTAGAGGTAGAGGAAGAGGTTTTAAAGGATGAGGTAAAGTAGGGACTGCTAAAGGTAGGGAAAAGGAAGAAGAATCTGCTAGTGGTCAAGGTGGCAGAGGAGGAAATGGAGCTAGTAGAGGCAGAGGATTCAGAAGAGGAAAGGGCAGATATGTAATTACTTGTTATCACTGTGGTGTAGAGGGACACAAGAATTCTGAATGTCCAGAAAGGAAAACTTCAGGGAGAAGAGGTGAAGCACAAGCACAAGTCACACAGGCTGACGAAGCTTCAGTAGTTGGAGAAAATGTGTCTATTCTTCAATAAGAACAAGGTGATAATTTGTTGTTCCAGAGAGTGTTTCTTAAATATGAACAAAAGGAGGCAAAGGAACCAAAACAACGAAATAAAGTTTTTAAAACAAAATGTAAGGTTCAAGGAAAATGTTGTAACCTTATTATATAAGGAGGAAGTACAAAACATTTAGTATCCATTGAAGTCATGAACAAACTGAACTTGACAAGGTTGAACCATCCGAACCCTTACCGTGTTTCTTGGTTGAACAAGAGACAACAAGTGACTGTGACTGAGCAATATTTATTGAATTTTCAAATAGGGAGTTTTCAAGAGCAGATGTTATGTGATGTGATTGAGATGGGTGCATGTCACATATTGTTGGGAATACCATGGTTGTTTTATCGACAAGCTCACCATGATGATAAGGAAAACACATATGAGTTCAAGAGAGTTGGACAACAATATAAATTAACACCAATGTTGGAGGATACAATAGCAACAATAAGAAATTGTGCTAATATAAACACAAGTAGCAGTAGGATCATGCTATGTTCTGCTGAAGTATTTTTATAGGAAGAAATAAAATCAACATTCTGTTTAGAAGTGATTCTGAAAGAAGTGAAAAGTGTAGAGAAGACAAATGTTGTACCTATAGAAATAAAGTCGGTGCATGATGAATTTAAGGAGATTATTGCTAATGATATGCCAAAAGGATTGCCTCCAGTGAGAAGTATTTCTCATCAAATTGATTTAATGCATGGATCAAGTTTACCTAACAAAGCGCCTTACAGGATGACTCTAGAAGAGAGTGAAGAAGTGAATCGACAAGTGCAATAATTGCTTGACCCAGGGTTAATTTGTGAGAGTTTGATGTTTTTTTTCTTCATATGAGATATAATCGATATATTATTACAATGATGAGTGTTCCATATATAGGGAACATATGGTGACCATCCATGAAAGGATGCGTCCCTTGAATAATCAATAACTATTTATTATTATCATTTACTTATTATATATGATATTTAATAATCAACAATTATATTATTAATTATTATTCTAAGAGAATGTCTTCTCGATGTTGTCCAAACATCAACACTCCCTCTCAATGAGGGAGATATTTTGCATCATGCCAAGCTTGTCTCTGAAGTATACAAACTTCACCCTAGACTCATGACACTTGTATGCTAGTCTTGGGAGACGTCTCTCTCCCACCTGAACCGAGGAGAAACTCCTTATGAAGCTCTCCATTTTGATCCAATTGACTCTCTCTAAGATGAGGCTCACTCTGGTTTCACATGCAATAACATATAGCATCTGGAATCTTTATCATTCCTTGTCAAATCACCATGTCTAGGAAAAAGACCATACCAGGATATTTCACCAAAATTACACACCTGTGAGTGAATTTTAGCATGATGCTAACTGACACGTGGAAATCACTTCAGGCACCTCAAGTCCATATTGTTCCTTGTCATCATCAAGGAAGGACTACATCTGAGCCCATTTACCACAAGTGCACCTTTATGATAAATGTATCATATCTCCCTTGGTTTGAAGTCCAATCTAGGAGAAGTTCCACCCGATGTTGAAACATCAACACTCCCTCTTAGCTAGGGAGGTATCTTTCCATGGTAGTACACAACTATTGTCCAGAGACACGCAAAATCTGCCAGTTGTACACGACCACCATAGTAAGAAAAGGTTTGTCACACATGTAACTCCCATGTGGACTTTTAGAGGCTACACCCTCTAGAAACACTAGGGTCAAATCCCATAGTGTGTGACGTTAAGGGTCAACTCCCTTTACATGTACTCATGTGATCTCCACATGGGATGTTGGGATATAAGCCAAAATGCACTTATCCCTTCTTGAATAAGTGTCCTCATAGATCAACTCAACTCATTTCATAGAGGAGTACGATATGGAGAATGTTTGTCACACATGGCACTCCCATGTGGACTTCTAGAGGCTACACCCTATAAAAACACTAGGGTCAACTCCCATAGTGTGTGACGACAAGGGTCAACTCCCTTGAATTGTCCTCATGTGCTCTCCACATGGGATGTGTCCTCATGTGCTCTCCATAAGGGATTTTGGGCTATAATCCCAAACAAACTTATCCCTTCTTGGACAAGTGTCCCACTTATCCATTCTCGAATAAGTGTCATCATAGATCAACTCAAATCAGTCATAGAGGAGTACGATCTGGAGAATGTCTCAGGAAGCTGAAAACATCAAGACTCCCTCTTAGCGAGGGAGGCATTCTCTACCACACCAAGTCTATCACGGAAGTACTTGAACTTCATCCCGGTTTGGTAAGAACATCAACAAATTTCTCATTTGTAGGAAGGTACAACACCAGTACTTCCTTCGTCTGCACCATGTCTCRGATGTAATGGTACTTGATCTCAATGTGGTTCAATTTGTCATGAAACACTAGATTTTCTGACATCTTCACACAACTTTGGTTACTATAATGAATAATGGTGGAATCCAACACATGTTCGGATAAATATGCAAGGATCTTGAGAAGCCACACTACTTCATGGACTAACATACTTAATGCAATGTACTTTGCTTCTGCCGTGATCAACGCTACATAAGTCTGTTTTCTACTACACCAAGAAATCATGGAAGATCCCAAAGTGAAGTAACACCTGAAGGTTCTCTTTCTGTCCACTGCGCTCCATGCTCAATAAGAGTCAATATATTATTTCCATATCATATCAATACTGGAAATATATCTCATACCATGTCCAACTGTGCATCGCAAGTATCTCAACACATGCTTCGCAAGAATCTAGTGTGTCTATCTCGAATGACTCATAAACTGGCTAAGTGCACTCACTGCATAGCAAATATTTGGTTTGGTGTTAATCAGATACATCAACTATCCAATAAAATGTCTATACAGAGTCGAATCAATTTCGTTAGTATCGGAAAAAGACACACTTAGCTTCTTCAGATTTGTCACCATTGGTGTAGCCACAAGCTTCAAGTTCAACATCTCGAACTTCTTGAATATATCAACTGTGTACTTCCCCTGACTCAGGAAGATCTCATCAGTTCTCTGCCACACCTCTAGTCCCAATAAGTAGTGCATCATACCAAGGTCCTTCATCTAAAACTTAGAGGCCAACACATAATTGCATTCAACAATAAGGCTCTCTGTACCAGTGAGGAATAAATCATGAATGTAGAGGACCAAAATCAGGGAATCATCATTAACAGTCTTGTAGTATAGGCTAGGATAAAAAACAATTTTGATGAAGCCAAAAAATCATTAGGTGTCCATCAATCCTTGCATACCAAGCTCGAAGTGGTTGCTTGAGTCCATACAAGGCCATCTTCAACCTGCACACATGAGACTCCTTCTCATGTATTACAAAACCATCTGACTGCTCGATGTATACTTATTCCTCAATCTCTCCATTGAGAAAGTTTGTCTTTACATCCATATGATGTAATCTCTAACCCATGGATGTTGTAGGGGAAATAATCATCTGGATAGAAGTGTATCGAGCAACATGAGAAAGTGTCTCCTCATAATCTATTCCCTCCACCTCAGAGAATCCTCCAGCAAAAAATCTCATTTTGTGCCTCTCGATGCTCCCGTCAACTGTGTGTTTGATTTTTTAGATACATTTGGAAGTCACTACAGACTTCCCCTCGGGTCTCAGAACAATATCCAACACATCATTCTTCATGATGTATTGATGCTCCTCCATCATGACATCTCTCCATACTAGATGACTAGTTGCCTCCTCATAACAGGAAGGCTCAAAATGAATGACATTGCTCATAGATGAGACATAGTATGAATATATTTGAGGTATATTTCTCACTCGAAAGGTACCACGAGGATCTACATATCCTTCAACCTCCTGTAGAGTCTGACGAGCCCATGTAGGTCTTTTCTGAACTACTACAATATCTCTAGGAACATCAACTAGAGCTACAAGATCAACATGATCAATTGGATCAATTGGATCAATTTGATCAATATCCATGTAAGATCCTCTAAATCTCTGTAACATATCTTCTCACCTCAATCTGTCTTTGACCAGGGATGTAGATCTGGTATGCCTCTGAAGACTCATTGTACCCCAAAAATGTACCCTTTCTACTTGAAGGGTCTAGTTTGATCCTTTTTTCCTTGGGTACATAAATGTATATTGGACACCCAAATATCCTGAAGTGTCCAACCTCAGGCTTCACTTCAGTGAAGGCCTCCTCGGGCATCATGTTCCTCAAAGTCTTATGAGGACTTCTGTTATGAACATACACTGTAGTCATGGATTCCTTTGCCTAGAGAAACATAGGTAAATTTTGATCATGCTAAGTCATCTTGGACCATACTTGATATATCGGGGTTCCCTCATGAAACTAATGTCTCAGGAAGCTAAAAAACATCAACACTCCCTCTGGAGCTGGAGGTGACTCATCCTCTGTCTATGCTCCCTCGAACACGAAGGGTATCTCTTCCTCCTTCTCTGGAGGTAACTCAATCTCCTCTGCCTCTGGATGTAGTACCTACTCCCTCTCTAGGAATGCCTCTACATACATTGGAACTATTTCCATGCCTGCTTCCTCAACATCTCTTGGCTCGACTCATGTACTGGGATTGCTACACCTAGTCCCTCTAAGTCTCATAATATATTTTCCTCCTCTACTGGATCTACCATAGTTGTGATACAATTGGTCTTGACTCACTATATCCATGATCATTGGAATTGTCTCTTCTATCTGGCATGGTCCCGTCCTCGAAGGTTCATTGCTCCTAGATATTTCTTGTCTCGGAGCATCATGTCTCAGAGCATAATGTCTAGAAATGTATCTCTTTGATATCATGTTGGAAGGTATTTACCTCTATGTCTTCTTCTTGCGACTGTCATTATGGATCCTTCTCATAGCTGTTACATGTAACCTTCCCGGAACACGAAACATGAACAACAAAAAGCATCTCCTAGAGGAGATCAATTTATCTTGTACACAACTATATACAATGACCCTCCAAATAATATGTCTTCTACTACGACGAACACACATCCATCATATACTCGATGTCATATGACTACCAAAACACATCCAATATATACTTGATGTCATACAACTACCAACACACATCCATCATATACTAGATGTCATACAACTAACCATGTTGATTTTCTAGTGTTAAATTAAACAAGCACAATTTTCCACAAGTGGTAATTACTTCCAATGATATACGATATTACTTTAGTAAACACTAGAACATTAGTAGGTAACTCAGAAAATTTCAACTTCTTAGTCTCTTCCTTAGATCACTTATCCCACGTGAGGGAGAGAAAAAATACATGTGTCTATTGTTGTGTCTTTTTATAGTAATATTAGATTAATCCAAAAAAGACACGTCTCTTTGAAAAATTAAATTCAATTTTCTTTCTTATAAATAGTTGGAGAATACCTTTGTAACTAACCAAAGATTAATTTGGTTATAATCCATCCACATAGCATTTGACTTTGTTAAATTGTTCCTCCATAATTCATGAGATTCTTTGCATAAATATATGTTGAAGTAAATATGCATTACATTCCTCATATTTATGTAATTAGACATTTTTACTTGAAATTACTGCCCACCATAATTTATGGAATTCTTTCTATAATTTAGTTAGGAGTAAAAAAGTAAATATGTTGTACATAGAGATTGTAACAACCCCATAAATTTAACACTCCCAACATTTTACTCTACTCTCATTTTCCTGGGTCCTCATGTGAAGGAGTCAAGCTCAACCCCGCTCTGATACCATGTTGTTTTTGTTGGATTACTGAGGGGGGGGGGTGAATTAGTAATAAAGCAATTTAATCCTTTTTAAACATATAATCCAAGTGTTATATCAATGTAGCATTATCATCCAATATCTGCAGAGTAAATAAGAAATGAACAAATGAACAATCATACACATACACAGTACACCAATGTTTTACGTGGAAACCCAAAGCGGGAGAAAACCTTGAAATGTTTTTTCTTATATGTATTGAAGAATTATATTCATTGGAAACACCAAATTCCTTTTTTTTCCAACTTCAACTGGAAGGAGGCTCCAACCCCCTAGTTTCTCAGGCTACAACCCGAGGGAAGCTCCAACTCCCCAATTCTTTGGCTACAACCAGAAGGAGGTTACATCCCCCTATGTTCTCCGGATACAACCAAAAGGTGGCTACAACCACCCGTCCTTGCCCCATCTAACCGCCCTAATGTATAAGTAGAATGATGGAACCGCTGTCACACTATCACTATGAGATATATTGCTATAAACCTGTACCAATAACCTAAACCATGCATCAACCATGCATCAACCTGTACCTCAACCTGCAATCAACCTATACCATAAACAAGTGCATCAACCATGCACCAACCTGTACCAACCAACCTGTAATCAACCTGTACCAACCAA